>SAYO01014695.1:66753-78641 GCA_004023745.1 Recurvirostra avosetta
TATGGGGTGCAGTCCTTCAGGAACAGTCTGCTCCAGCATGGGTCCCCTGCTGGGTCACAGGTCCTGCCAGAAGCCCACTCCAGCACAGGCTCCCCAGAGGGTCACAGTCTCCTTCGGGCATCCACCTGCTCCGGCATGGGTTTCTCCACAGGCTGCAGGTGGATGTCTGCTCCAGTGTTAACCTCCATGGGCTGCAGGGGGACAGCCTGCCTCAACATGGTCTTCACCACGGGCTGCCAGGGAATCTGCTCTGGCGCCTGGAGCACCTCCTCCCCCTCCTTCTTCACTGACCTGGGTGTCTGCAGAGTTGTTGCTCTCACGTATTCTCACTCCTCTTTCTGGCTGCAATTGCTGGAGTTGCTCAGGTTTTTTCCCCCTTCTTAAATATGCTATCCCAGAGGTGCTACCACCATTGCTGTTGGGCTTGGCCTTGGGCAGCAACAGGTCCATCTTAGAGCTGGCTGGCATTGGCTCTGTTGAACATAGGGGAAGCTTCTAGCAGCTTCTCACAGAAGCCCCCCGATACACCTTGCCACGCAAACCCAATACACACCTTCATGATGCATATTTCTCCAAGCTCAGGGCCCTTTCTAAATACAACTATACAGATTAAAAGACACAAAGAATAATTTAAGGGCCCTTTTTAGTTCATATACTCTGTTCCCCAGCTCAAAGTGGGACCAATTTTGTTGTTACATCAAGTTGTTTACAGCCTTGTACAATTAAATGTTTAATATCTCCAAGAACTGAGATGCCTTTCTGGGGAAACTGTGAGTCTTTGACCAACTTCATGGTGAAAAAATGTCCCCTTATATTTCACTGGAGTTTTCTAATTTGCAGGTTGTGATCATTGTCTCTTGTCCTTCTGACGTGCACCTTTGAGAAGAGTCTGACTCCATCTTCTCTATACCCACTTGCTAGGTACTAGAGGGAGCAAAGGGGTCTCCCCTGAGTCTTCACTCAAGGTGGATAAACCGGTCTCTCTTAACTTTTTCTCATTCATACATGCTGTGCTCCAGCCTTCTAATCTGCTTCATGGCCCTTCTGGACTCACTCCAGAATGCAAGTCTTACTGGGGAGACCAAAACTGGGCACGATACCCCAGATACTTGACAGGTACCAAAGACAAGGGGAAAAAGCACTTCTCTCAAGCTGCTGGCTACACCCTTGCTATTAAAGCCTGTTGTTCATCAAAACCCCTACATATTTTACTGCAAAATCCCTGTACTACTGTGTGTATGTAATGGCATCAAAGATGTCTTTGAGAAGATTTTTTAGCTTAGTAGATGCCTGTCAATACACATTTTTAAGGTTTGGTGGAAACATTGCCTTGGTCTAACTGTGCAGTCAGCTGTTTCACTTCCAAGTGCTTTTACAGTTCATAGAGTCTCACAATATCATTAGTAAAAAAATGAAAATATAACACACTGAATCTGAGATTTGTCAGAAGTTTTGACAAGGCTCATAAATCCAGCCTTGATGCACCTTTAACTCTACTGTCTGTTTAGCAATTGGATTTTGTGCTGTGAAACCCTGATTTTTAAGTGTGAAGTTACAGTTCTATCTTTTTTTTTCAATTACAAAATAAAATCCACTAAATTCACAATAATAGCATGATATTTAAATACAAAACACGAGGATCATGTTAAGGAATACAAATGAACACCATTCTTTCAAAAGAAGCAGTGTTCGTCATGAAATTCACAGATGTTAATTTACACACAGCTAACAAACCAGAATCATTCTTAACCAGTCTGTCATTGCTCTAGTCTCTTAGTGAAAACTGACCTCTACTTTCCTTATCGCATTCTCCCTCAACACCTTCTCCCACATGAGGAAGTTACTTGTCAGTCAAGAAAGTGCAAGTTATTCCAATGGAATACAAACCTTTGTGATGGAGAAGAATAGGAATTGACAACCACTTTTTTTTTGTGACAAGGAGGACACTGTACGCTCTCTTCACTAAAAGGGTGAAGAGACCTGTGCACGCACACAATTATATTAAGTGCCCCAGAACTTCACCATGCCAGTCAAATACTTCTTCAGGAGAAAACAGATTATTAATGGTACTTCCTTCTCAGATGTCACTTCTTCAAACCAACAACCCATCCATTAGACCTCTGTCTACAACATGACTGTGCCATGGAAAAGTGTGTCCTGACATGGGGTGAGGTAGGAAACACCTTCTCATTCTCTCCATCCTCAACACCATACTTTTGTGATGAAATGAGGACAGGGCAACTGGTAAGAGGACAACAAATCATATCTGATCTGACACAACACTTCACCTTTTGCCTGAGAAATGAGCCACATATCACCAGCTGGGGGTGTCAAGTTCAGTAGACAGGATTCTCAATTTACAGGCAGAACAGCTTGATTTAAGTCTGTTGGCTCGTGGCTTCAAAACGCAAATGAGTTACTGCAGGGTAACATGCTACTGCATATCGGCAGCTTCACAGTAGGTGTCTGAATGTGTGTATATAGCTCACAGCAAATGTGAGATCACTTAAGACATCTCAGATCTCCTTCACAGTTCAGAAGGATACAGGGAGATGCTGTTTCTGACTCTGTGGTTAGTTAGTGCGTTTACTTGGAAAGCACAGATGTAGTTGCTAATTCTTCCTCCTACCTACTTTTGAGCAGGTCCAGGTATATTCCTGGATCTGAGAAATCAACCCATCTCCAAAAATAAAGTTAGCATAATCTTGGAAGAAGGCATATAGTCATAGGATATATCAATCAAGGGCTCTCGGAGAAATGCACATATGTGCATTTAGCCCAGATTTTTGAGTTCTCATATCACTGATAGAGAAACAGAAAGTCAGAAGAGCTGAAAGAGGATTTCATCATCTTTTTTTTTTTTATCAGCAAAGTAGTCAATTTTATATCAATGCTGTGATAATAGCTTGCTTAGCTCAAGCTTTGAGTTGGCTACATTTGCTTCTCTTTTCTTTGTCTTTTGCTTGCTGTTCAGGAGCATTAACACCAGGAGAAATATAGCACTCAGGTCTATAAACAGAAGTAAGAAAAAAGCTCAAGGAGTTAGCATGGGCTTGTTGAGTATTCTTAAAGGATTAGTATTGTGCGAACAATTAATGGGTTCGCTACAGAACAGAACTGATCAAGGTTACATTCTGACACCATTGTTATTGGTTCTAGCAAATTATTGGATACTGAGGAAAGAATAGTAATTTGCAACAATTTACTTCTTATTGATGTTTTAAATTGTGTGTAACTCCTGCATAGAGAGAGCAATACACAAGGTAAGGAGGCACTAATTATTCCATTGCAGTCTCTTTAATAAAAATACCTTTTCTCATTTTAGAAGAAAGGACAAAAAAAATGAAAAGTGGTTTTCTTTTGACAGAAACTTTATAACATTAATATAACTACGTGAATGCAAGAACTAAAAGGATCAGATAAAGATGTTGATTCTTGTTTATTTGAGTATAAATACAGACTAACACCAATCAGTATTGGCTTCATGTGCTTTATTTTTGATGTATACTAGCTAATGAGTAGACAGAATGGGTTATACTTTTCAGTTTCACCAGATTAGGGGTGAGATAAAGGTTTATGTGTTAGAAAGGGCAGGCCAACACAACCTGTCATGGTAAATGTCTGCTACAGATGGATGAAGAAGCCTTCTTTAGATGACTGGGAGTTGCCTCCTGATTGCAGGCTCTGGTATTCATGGGGAAACTTAGACACCCCATTGTCTTCTGGAAGGGCAAGATAGTTGTCTGGAAGCAGTCCAAGAGACCCCCGGAGTGTGTCAAAGATTGTTTCTTGCTGCAGGTGATAGATGTACTAATGCTCATCAGATAAGCTGCTGGATCTGTTACTCACAAAGAAGGAAGACAGTGAAGATTGAAGGTGATTTTGGCAGCAATGAAGGTCAGATTGTAGACTTTAACATCTTGAGAGAAACCACAGGCCAAATAACTGAAATATACGGACTCTAGCATCCAGTCTAGGTTTGTTGAGGGATCTGCTTGGCCGGATTCTGTTAAAAACTGCTCTGGAGGGCAAAGGGGTCAGGACAGACAGTTGATCTTCAAGGACAGTCTCCTTTAAGCCCAAAACCGGTCCATCCTGATGTGCAGGACGTTACGGAAGTGCAGCAGAAGGCTGTCTAGATGAACAGAGAACTCTGAACTTACCTTGAATGCCAAAAAAAAAAGGGTGGGGGGAGAGGATGCACAGAAGGAGAAAGCAGAAAAGGACTACCCAGAAGAAGTGCAGAAGCATTGCTCAAGCACGCAGGGATGGAGTTAGAAAAGCTGGAAGTGAATCTAGAAAGGGACTTCAAGACCATAAAAAAAAGCTGCTATAATTATATCGCCAGCAAAATAAAACTAAGAAGAGCTTGAGCACAGTGGTTCTCACTGCTCAGTAGACCTAGTAATAAGGACCAGTAAGATCTGCCTTCTGGTCCCCCAGGTCCAAAGTCTCCAGACAGAAATACAAGAATATGCAGTATATAACTTTTGTACAGTGAGGCAAATCCCTTCAAGTAATGCAAAATCAACTGGGTGTGAACATGCCAGCTGGGTAGTTTACACACAATGCATTGAATACTGTATGATTCACCAGTTTTACTGCATGGCTGCAAAGGAACTGCATCAACACAGACCTGATAAGCTCAGTGCTTCAGAAAAACATTTGTTGCATATGGCTATGCAAAATGAATTTGTTCAGCCTACCAGACATCTCAAATAAACTGTAGCAAACTTGCCTTACTGTCTTTCAGTAGAAGGATGAGATTAACTTGCCTGAACACAGACATCTAATACCATTTGAGATACCTTAACCTGTCCAAAATATCAACACTCGGTTGGCAGATATGACACACTGCTCTAGATAAACCTATGTCCTTCTGAAGGTCAGATTGAGTACTTGAGGGACTCTAAAATTACACTAGATATGATTTAAGCAGTTTAGGTAAATGAATCCAGCCCTTTTGTACTCAGCTTTCAAGCTAAAAGACATGGACTCAGCTCTGCCAGCTTCACATTACTGTAGCAAGACTATTACAATACTATCTTTCTGGTTTCCTTAAACTGTAATTGAAGATACACATTAGGAACATTACTGTCAATAAGTACTACTAAGATAAAATTAAAAAAGGCTTAGGAAAAAACTTTAGCCCTAAGGGTCTTTCTCAACAAGTCAACCAGCTGCCAATTTTGAAAGAATTCTTCAATATGCGTTTTTGCTATCTATCTCTTCAAGCATAACTATTTTCTTTGGGAATACTTGCCACCTTATCTACTTTCCAAGTCCAAAAGTAATCCACTTGAAAACGCGGATGTTATACCTTTGAGGTCTTATGTGACTAGTTCCAAGTTGTAACATGCTTACATTGCGCCTTTGCAAGCACTCTGAGCTACACATGAAAAACTAGGCTTTGCATTAGATGAATGCTCCCGTGCTATATTTGAGAATGAGACATCTGTGGAGGAATTACAGGCTTTTTTTGATGCTGAATTTTTAAGCTCTTGTTTCCAGGGCTTTAAAAATGTGTTTCAGCACCTGGATGTGAGATATCTTTTGAAATCCAGGAAGGATCTTGTTACCTGCTAGGCTTAATTTAAGAATCTGGGGACATCATTAAGGGAAAATCTGTTTTCTTGTTCATCTGTGCACCAACTTTCAATAATTTCATCAAAAGCAGCTGCCACTTCTTATGAGCACTTATTTCCCAAGCCTGCAAAACATTTCTGATCTTTGGCCCCTGCTTTAAGAGGACTCTCTATCTACCAATCTATATCTTTCCACTCCTTTCTGAAGGTTTACTTGTTTTCTGGTATCAAAGATTTGGTAGTAGTGAAACTCAGGAAAAATCAGATCATGCCAGTTCAGGATGTCTTTTCTTTTATGAGAGTAACCAGTGAAAGAATGCTTCTGCCTCCAGCTAAGTTGGAAATAAACCCAGTCAAGTCTGTTTGGAAAGAGCTGATGTTAAAACCTTCTCTTATTCTTCAAGCTTTCCATGCTTAAAGGGTTAGTGGCAGCAGAAGCTGTAGGTAACTGCCGGAGATCTTGCTTTCAATAGGGAAATGGTAAACAAAAGGCTACTCTTTTCTTTTCATCCTACCCCCACAGAGTTTGACTGTCACCTAGGTTCAGAATTAAGAGTTCTTCCTTTACTTGCAGCCTCTTTGTCTTTCTTATCCAGCATAATGTTGTCCAAATGAGACTTGCTTTGTCCTGCACCCCTGGGGTGGGTACTCACACTGTTGTCAAAACGTTGTTAACTTTTTCAGATGTAGCTTATCTGGATAATGTGCACAAGATGACATCGCTCTCAGAGGACTAAAAATATTTTGCAGGCTAGTGAGAATGTTAAAGAAAACAAAACAGAAACTACAATGGAGATGGTTCCAGTATGAAAGATGTTTTAAAGTAGATTCTTTTTTTCACCTGGACCAGAGAAACCTACTGTGAAATGCATTAGTGAAAATACAGAAGCGTCCATGTAAGCTTGTTTTCACTTAGAATACATGGAAAACATACATTGTTAAGATTGTTAAGTGAGAGGAGGAAACATTTTTAATGTCTAAGAGAACCATGAACAGATGCCTGATGGTAGGAAATGCACACTTGTCTTCTACTCTTCCCTGCTCCTCCACATCTAGAAAAAAAACATAAGTTATGAGATTCACAGCAGTATTTGACATACAAAATCCTTCTTAGACTTGATTTACAAAGGTCTATGATTTTTCTTTCAAAAGTATTATTCAAATAAGACCAACTAACTCACCTTATGATGAATACTTTTCAATAAAATTTAAAAACTGTTGTATTAGCAAAGTTTAGGCTGGAGGGTTTCTTTTTAGATGGACTGTAGGAGTTAAATATTTGATTCACATTTAAAAATCAGCAACAAGGTCTCCTGTGAAAATGCCACTGTTAGAGCCAAATAATGACAAATGTGTCAACACAGACACATGTAAGAGTACAGCCAAGGGGATCTAAGCATGATCATAATACTAAGCACATATTTAAGCACTTTTCTGAAATTCGACAAAATTTTTGCATGTTTTGCTCACAGCCAGGTTTATAAGTTTCAGTAAATTTTGTAATATCTGAGGAATTCCCACAAAAAACGGAACTCAAAGAAGTAACATCTAACTCAGGATGATTCACTGGTGAGTAACGAATTACACAGGAGCTGTAAACAATGCAAAGTAACTCCAGAATATTGATATTGCTTTTAAACATTGTAGTGAAAGCTGAAAAAAACCCAACCCCACAAAACAGTTATACCAGCAGAACATAAGGTTAATGAAACCTCCTGTCTCAGACAACAAGATCGTGAGTTTAGTCACTAAGAAAATATAAGACATGATATACAAAAAGCACAGGGTAACTGCTGAAGGAGAGAAGGAGATGAGAGAATTACTTTAAAAAAGAAAAAATAAAAAGGAAAAACCTCCAAATCCTAAGCTCATGATCCTTTTTATAACATAATCATTAGGGGAAGAAATACTGTTACAAGTATTATTGGTGAGCACTATTGCAAAAGTATTGCGGTATCATTATATATATATATATATGAAGACAGGAATACAAACCATATTATATTAGGTAAAAATAATTGGAAAGGTGTAAGTTTGGTACTGTGGAGATGGGATTTAAAAGCAATGGTTTTTCCTTTCAGCGCAGCCCCACTGACCTTCAACAAATCATTTCAGCTCACTGGTCTCTGCTTCTCAATCTATAAAATAGAAATACTGGTATTTATCTTCCTTCATAAATCACTTGAACATGAGTAGATGCAAAGTTCTTTATATTAGTTAAAGGGTGTTTATTATGTTTACGTATGTCTGAGTTAAAGAATTCCTTCTTAGCAGAGGTATAAGACTGAACCTATGGATTCCGGTTCTGGACAGCTATTTGCAAACACACAGGCTAACATGTTACATCCCATGATTTAAGGGGTCCGTGCTTCTCAAGACCCAGTCCTCCTCAGAAAAGAAATACAGACAAAACCAACAGGACTAATTCCTATAGGACTGTAAAATACATCTATGCTGCACATTCCACCAAGATGAAGAAATACAAGGTAGCTTGGACGTGGAAAGAATTTTCCTTGCAGTAGTAATAGTGTTCATTTTTACTCTAACTGAACTGAACTGCTTTTCAGTTCATCATACTAAAATATCCTGTGCACAGCACTGTTAATTCCATGGCAAAAACCCTTCCAGCTTAAACCACAGCACAGACTATCAGATCAATCTGCTGTACTGTGACCACCCTGCTTGACTTCCATGGATAGCTCTTCTGAGCTATTCCTTCTTTCATGCTATTCTCCCCTTTAGCTCCGAGACAGAGTACCAGAGCTTGCTATGGAATTCGCACACTAGTCCCCAACCCAGTTGCTGATCAGCCTTTTACATATGCAATAATCTGAAACTTTTACAGATGCAATAATCTGAAACTTTTTAAAAAAATAACTTTTAACATAAAAGAAATGAAATACCATTTAGCATCTTTACGTTACATGAAAATGCTGCTACATAATCATGCCGCAGCACTGGCCAGTTACAGGTGGCTACAAAGACTTAGAGGGTAGCAAGACCCTTTAGAGTATTCACAGAAAAGGATTTTATGATGCATAATGTACAATTTTCCTGCTATATAGTTAGAATATCAAGATCCCCCCAAAAGTCACTATGAATAATAAAAAGAGGAGGACTCAATATTAACAAATTCTGGAAGGAAAATTGCACTCTTTATACAGCAAACAGCACAAGTTTTGTCAGCCTTTGACAGATTTAACTCGTGTGACCAGCATTTTCACATGGCAGATGCTAAAATCTGCAATTTTCATATTGGCAGTCCTACAATTCTTCTGCAGCAGTCTTCTCATCTCGTATGTATTCTGCCCATACACATATATGGTTACATTTTTTCCCCTTGAGCCACTATAAGCTTCTAGTGACTATCTAGAAATATTAGGTTTGCCAATCTTTATTTTTCTTAATCCTCTAGTGAGGTGTGATCTAGTCATCTGGCTTTTGTTTGCGCTTCCTCAAGATTTATTCAGACCAAATCTTTTGTGTGAATTACCTGCAGGAGTTAGATAAGCAAGATGTATCTTTTTCATTGGTGCAGGGAAGTTTGAAAGTATATTCCTGACATAAAGCATTACTGATTGGTTAACAATATAAGAATTAGAAAAGCCATTAATATAGTTAATGATCCTTAATTACATAATGGAATGCCTGTTACATGATTCTTTAAGTGTCTCAGCATTTCCATGCATTATTGATAGCCAATTAGGTATAGATGAAAGAGCTAGGAGAACTATTTGCAGCAAACAATTTATTTGATAAATTTAGCCCCCCTTTCTGTTTTTGAATTACTTAGAAGCAGGCTTTGATTTTTACAAATGCCATTGTTACTTGAAGTAAATCTTTTAAGCAACGGTCTTCAAGCCTGTGCTCTGATTGGAAATTATTTTATATACTATTGCTTTCTAGGTATGAGTTATTTCTCCAAAACAATATTTAACTCTTCAGTCTGGTATCATACTCTCTTCCTTCACTGGATGAATACTAAACTCAGACTGTGCCTGATTCCTCCTTCAAGGCTGGACTCATTCAGCCTAGGCCAGCCATAGAGCTTGACTTTACAGTGGATTTGTCCTCCAGGTTTCTTTATGCAAAACAGCATGAAAAACAAGTGTTATCATCCTATAAAATAAATAAAACACAGTTTTCCAACAGCTGGAATCCGAAGAATAGAACTCATGGCTCTCCATTATTTGAAACTAGTCTGAAGCTATACATTTTAACATTTAGTCTCCTATTGCCTGCCATGTCCCCCTCCATTAAGTTTTTAATAGCTTAGTTTACTTACATACTAAATACAGACATCTTTCAATGATTTACAGCATCATGCATTCATTTCTGAAAAAAATTATTTGTTTGAAGATATTGTGGCATATAGAATATGGAGATATGGCATGTAGGCTCACATCAGTCCTTTGAGGGTCTACAAAAGTCCTGTTCATTAGTCTAAAAAGTTGTTGTTTATCAGTCACATTATTAAATTTATATAACTTGCACAACTACAAAAATTAGAGCTAAGATTTTTTAGGCTCTCAGAAGATTGTTCCAGCCAAGAGGTATTTATCAGTTGAGTTTCAGTGGATGGGATTAAGCTACGATGCCCAACACAGTCACTTTTCACTGGGATGAACTGAATTTTCTTTTAAGTATAGCCAGATCTGGTAGGCCAAGACTTAGAAGGTTTTCCCCTTCCTTTTCTGGCAGTCATGGCTACTATTCTTCCCAGCTCCCATACAAAGTGGCCGAGCATGTATTCCCATGTATTCCCAGTAGGCAGATGCACACACTGAAGACATGGCCAGTTGAGTTTTCAATATCTCCAAGGATGAAGAATCCACAACATCTCCGAGCAAACTGTTCTATTGTTTGGCAACCTGCGCAGTAAAAAAAAAATAAAATAATAAAAAAAAAATTCTTATGTTTAAACAAAGATTCTGTATTTAACTTGGTGCCCATTGCCTCTTGTCTTTTATTTAGACACCACTAAGTCTGGCTCCATCTTCTTTACTCCCCTCATCACTCATCAGGTATTTACACACATTGAGAAGATTCCCCTCAGACTTCTGTGTTCCAGGCTTACAGTCCCAGCTCTCTCAGCCTCTCCTTGCATTTCAGATATTCCAGTCTCTTAATCATTTTCATGGTACTGCTCTGGACTCGCTCCAGTATCTCCATCTCTCTCTAGTACTAGGGAGCCCAGAAATGGACACAGAATTAAGATGCTGCCTCACTAGTGCTTTGACCCCTGCCACCTCACCACTAGTGCCACCTCCCTTGACTTGCTGGTGATACTACACCTAATACAGCCCATTAGGCTGTTGATCGTCCTTGCCACAAGAGCACACTGTTGGCTCACAGTCAACCTCTTGCAGGACCCCATGGTCTTTTCGGCAAAGCCACTTTCCAGGTTGTGGTTACCAGACTTTCCTGTTGTATGGGATTATTCATACAGAGGTTGTTGTGGTTTAAGCCCAGCCATCGACTCTCTTACTCTCCCCTGGTGGGATGGGGGAGAGAATCGGAAGGGTAAAAGTGGAAAACTCATGGGTTGAGATAAAGAGAGTTTAATAGGTAAAGCAAAAGCTGCTCATGCAAGCAGAGCAAATTAAGGAATTCATTCACTACTTCCCATGGGCAGGCAGGCATCCAGCCATCTCTAGGAAAGCAGGGCTCCATCACATGTAATGGTTACTTGGGAAGATAAACACCATAACACTGAACACACCCCTCTTGAATCATAGAATGGTTTAGGTTGGAAGGGACCTTAAAGATCCAATCCCTCTGCTATGACCAGGGACACCTTCCACTAGACCAGGTTACTCAAAGCCCTGTCCAACCTGGCCTTGAACACCTCCAGGAATAGGGCATCCACAGCTTCTCTGAGCAACCTGTTCCAGTGTCTCACCACCCTCACAGTACAGAATTTCTTCCTAACATCAAATCTAAATTGATGCTATTTCAGTTTAAAATCATTACCCTCCTCCTATCACTACACTCCCCAACAAAAAGTCCCTCTCCATCTTTCCTGTAGGCCCCCCCTTTAAGTACTGGAAGGCTGCTATAAGGTCTTCCTGGAGCCTTTTCTTCTCCAGGCTGAACAACCCCAACTGTCTCAGCCTGTCCTCATAAGAGAGGTGCTCCAACCCTCTGATAATCTTCGTGGCCTTCCTCTGGACTCACTCCAACATGTCCACATCCAGAGTTGGGGTTCCAGAGCTGGATGCAGAAGTCCAGGTGCGGTCTCACCAGAGCAGAGGGGCAGAATCACCTCCCTCAACCTGCTGGCCACACTTCTTTTGATGCAGC
>SAYO01014704.1:13815-24049 GCA_004023745.1 Recurvirostra avosetta
CGGTCAGCATTAAGTGTAATTCTCTAATCTACCATTATCCCACAAACAGCATACCTTATGGGACAATCAGTACCAAGCCTGCCTCCTTACCTAGCAAGGTAAAAGAAAGCCAAAGGTGCACAAGGAAAGTGCACTTTAACCAACTCTGTTTTCTACAGTGGCTTCACTAAAGTGCCTGTTCAAATCTTTACAGCAATACTAGCAAGTCTAATAAGAGTGTGACCTCTGTTCAGCTCATGAAGAAGATCAAGTATTAGAGATCAGGATAGCAACACGACACAACCACCCCAGCAAGTTTCTGCAGTGTTCCACATCACATGTAAGTACACTTATTGTCTTTGCATCTTACCTTCATTCGGATGGTCTGGGCTGGACAGACGACTGCTGCTGTAATCTACAGAGCAGGCACTGTCAGGACTGTGTTTGTCTGGGCATCCGTTACTGTGATAACCTCTACTTAGCTTCCCATGGGGCAATGCTTTTACCTGGAACTCACTACAAGAGAGACAGGAAAGATACAGCACTAGAAGAGATATTTGATTTACACGTGAAGAAGCACATGCTAACATTAATAAGGCCTTACCTGTGTTAGTAACACCTTTCATTACAAAAGTAAGGCTTTAAAGAGAAGAAGAAGTTGATTTCTCTCATCATTACACAGTATATTTTTTGCATTTCATTAAGCTTGGACAGCAAAGTCTCAAGGGGACTGTCTGACTTTCTGGGCGTTGTCAGTTTCCCATGATTACCAGGCAGCCGCACAGCACTGCCCTGGCTTGATTTCCAGCACAGGTGAGGAACAAATGTAGAGGTCTATGTAATGAAAAAGGGACTAAAAACAGGCCTATACCTGCATGATAGTAGATTTGAGCCCTAATATACTATTTTTTCCAGGTGTATGACCTGCTTCTTTGGGCAACTTCTGCATTGCAAAATAGAGAAGATTCTGGGTTTGAGCAAGACTAATTTACTGAAGAACGTCATACAAAAATACAATATTGTAGGACAGGGTTCCTGATTTCTGTTGTGATTTCACAAGTCTTATTTTGTCAAATGACACCAGCACCGTTCTTTTGTCTGATGCCCGAGGACTTCAGTTTTCCACTTTATGATATACTCTGGTTTCAGATGTACTCCAATGCAAGGTAGGACGCAGAAGTCACTCAACGGAACTGAATAGCAATTACCCCTGGCAGCTTGAAAACTCTGTATACTTTGAGATGCGTCCACTCTGTATCCAACATCACCAGAGCACCTCCCTTTCTTACATGATGGAGCTGCACATGGGTCTGCTCTGTCCAAACGTTATCATAATAAGTTATCATAATAAAATTAAAAATGTAAATAAAGAGAAACTGGGAGAAACCTGGCAGCTTCAAGTGCAAAATCTTGGCATGCACTCTTGCATAAAAGCCCGTCTAAAGCTATCAGCCCACTCTTTGTAACAGAGCAGGAGGAGACAGAGGAAATTAAACAGCTATTAGCATCAGGTTAAGAGGGGTAGGGAAGAATAAAATTCAGGGAAGGAAAAAAAAATGGAGCACAAAATGAAACAGAAAATTAACTGAGGTGAAATCAAAGCAGAAGAAATGGCAGAGGAAGAAAAAAGGTCTCCACTGTCTCCAGTGTCCTTTTCGATTCCATCTGTCTCATGCAAGCCATTCTATTTCCCAAAAAAGGGTCATGGCATACTGCATTTGTTAAATTCTTCCCCAATTAGGTTTGAAATTGTCATAAATAATAGTGTCCTGTCATTTCTCCTGGGCAGATATTTCACTGCCACGTATACACCAGTGTTGGGCGGTTTTCCAGCTTCCAAGTTTTTCCTTGCTTATTTCAACTCAGATAAGGGAGAAAGCAAAAAGGCTGCTCCCAAGTTGTTTATTCAAGAAAAAAACCTTGGAGGAGGCTGCTAATGTGCAGTTTCCTCAGAGGAAAGATTATTTCAATGGTGCCTTCTTAGTTGCAGATTCCTTTAGCATCATGCTGGCATAAAACCCTCAACTAAACATGCCTGACATCAATCAGGCAGTAAGTCAACTCATCCAAGTTACCACACAAGCTGCAAGCAAACTAAAACAGAAACGTCTAAGCCATGCACAGCAGAGAGCTTATTTTTAACCTGCTAGGGTCTGTGGGATGGATTTCATCTTGCTCAGGGTAGATTACACACTCCTCGCTCTCAGAAGGTTCCAGTTCCTGAGAGAAAATCCCCTCTTCACAAGACACAAGCCGAATTACTTGGGGTCGCACACAAGACCGGTTATCTTGGGGAGGTATTGAGCTGCCAACCTGGTTTAAAAAGAGCAAAAACTAGGTATTACCTGTGTTTTTCCTTAAGTCAGAAAGAGCAGAGCTAGAAAGTATGCATTCATTAGAGCACAGAATATGATCATAAATCTGAGATTAGAAAACACACCACTTCTATGTCTTTCCTGTTCTTTATTTACTAAACTTGACAGACTACTGCCATAGTTTCCTATTTTGTTCCTGTTTGCAATGCCCTAAAATTCTCTGGTAAAGTACTGGACTCCCCATCCCTCCTTGACCACACATCAGGAGTATAATCCATGTGGCAGCAGGTTCTTCCATTACCTTTTATAGATTGATTAGACACAGTTCAGAGAAGTCTGTGAGCCACAGCTGAAAACCACTCATTTACTGCATGCAGCAAGCCCAGTCTTCTTCTCAGTCACACAGTTATAAAGGAAGCAAGAACTCTAATGAAGTTAGGCATCAGGACAGACTGCTATTGGAAAATAGGCATTAGCTTTCTGAGGTATGAGCACACATGACTTGCTGTGACCCATCAACACAAAGATTAAAGAGAACTTAATCTAGCACAGCCCACAACTAAGGAAGGCACATGAGCCACATTTCAGTGGCTACTTGAGTCAAGAAAATGCACCCCAGCAGAGTGAGCTAACAGGTAATCAGGTACACATCTGTAACTCTGAGCTCAGCTTCTCAGCTTGTTTTTGCCATAAATAATCAGAGCAAGAAAACATGAGGTCTTCCCTGTCATTGGAAAGAAACCTTGATACCATATGGGCTCTGCTGTAAGATAATATGTTGCAGAAGTACTGACTACAAAGAGTTATCTAAACAGGTTTCTCAGAAGGCATTTAGAGCCACCTCTAAAGAGAGCAAGAATGGCATCAGGTAGTAATAAATGTAGGTAATAATAAACAGAGGCAGGACTCAGAGTAGATTCACCTCCTCAGAGTAGTACTGCCCTTACTTTGTTGATGTGTACAGGAGGATCCGACTGCTCTTCTCTGTCGTCCCCATTGCTGTTTTGAGACAGTGAGTCTCGACTCGGAGAACGGGAAACAGAGAAAGACTCCAATTGACGCAAGTCAAGCATAGATTTCACAGTCATCTCTATGTTGCTGGTTGGTTGGGACCAGCGCCCACGTTGCCGGGGCATTTTGCTCATTGGTGCCTCTGAGCGCTGGATTGCTGCTATCTCTTTGGCCTGAAGGAAATTGAAAGAAAGAAAGTCTTAAGAGACTGAGTTCTGCTGATGGAAAAACAGGAGAGAAAACACAAGACCCATAGAAAAACACAATCATGTCCATCTCCATAAAAGCTCCAAAGTTGTCTGTGAGACAGCTTAAAATTCCCCCCTCCAGTAAAGATGATACTTTTGTTGCCGCTTATTGCATAACTGAACATTTAAATGCCTTGTTTGGGTCCAAGTATATGATCAGCTTCAGCACTATGTGATGTTCAGGCCAGAAATGAAGGGGACAAAAGCGTGACATCTGATGAAAAAGATACTGATGTAAAAAACCCATATGAAACTGTCTCTCAAACTAGGTTCTATTTTGCCATCCCTAAGTGATTCTTCACAGAGAGGCATCTCAATGGTTTCCCATTGCAGCTGCACCTTTCCCACCAGTGAGAATTAAGTTTTTAATCTCCAGAGGAATTTCTTTTCCAGTTTCCCTATGACAAGAAATACAACTTGAAGGTTTTAGTAACTCACCCTCCTCATTTCCCAATGGGAAAGGCTTCTTGAGAGGGTAAGGTCTGGATCTGGAAAAGGGAAAAAGATATATACCTAGGTCAGCAGTCCAGCTTTTTAAAGACCTCTTACCTCATCTTTCCTCAAAAGCAGCATTCCTACACCTTTTGAACTAGCAGCCCACTGCCAACACATGCTTTCCCAGAGACTACCAAATTTTTGTATCCAAATTTTAATGGAGACATACTGTTTTACATAAGATTTTCACTGACTCAGCAGACCCACTGCAGAACACTTGCCACAGTGCAGTGGCCCACCAAAGACTTGGGAAAAAACCTTGCTCCAATACACCGTAGCATCTGTGTAAAAATATCTCAAGTTTTTAATGGTAGTCTCTATTGTAAGTTTTATCAGACATCTCTAGAATCCTTCATGAGATCTCTTTTGGCTTCTGTGAACTTCTAATAGCTTGTAGACCAAAGCCCAGGACACTAATTCAAAATTTGATTGGCCAGTTGGAACTAGCACGGAACTTGGCAATTTAACAACTGAATTTCTAATCAGAGAACTCCAAAATGTACCCCTCTTCAGATGCAGGAATGGGCAACTCCACATTACCCATTGGTGTTGATCCATCTGTTTCGGTCTTTCTCTTTCTGCCCATATCTTGTTATTCCTAAGCCAGTGTCTCTCATTTTCTCGCCACTTCACATTCATGCCTTTTTTCTCAATCTCTGCCTGTGCCCCTCTCCCATTTATACCTGAGTCTCTCTCAGTGTTGCAGCTGGACTGAATATGGAAAGACTGCAGCCCACGTAACTCATCTTCATCATTCCCTTCGTCTTCACCGTCCTTGTCACTGTCTGATGAGAGTGCAGGCACGGAGGACAGGGCAGAGATGGACTCATGCCTGGGAGACAGGAATTGATAGGAGTATTATAGTCTCTCTCAAGAATTACCCACCATTTCAATCCCTATACCAGGCAGTTGTCCACCTTCTCTCCATCCACACTCAGAAGGCTGCCTCAACTCTCCCAAACAGCCATCGCTCTTGCAAAACCTGTCCCTGAGAAACAGGGCAAGTTAAACCCCGCACAAAGGTGTACAGGGCCTGCCACAGCCATCGTCTCGTATGTGTGGAAGGATGACAGAAATCAGCAGTAAACGAGTGAGAAATTTAAGTGGAATGAAACTTGGCCTTCCATTTCAGACCACACCAATTCATAAGGTCAGGATGGTAGAGTGTATTTGAAAGGCAAATATTTTTCCCACCCTTAAGCATTTCCTCTCTGGAACTATTTTACACATCAAAAATGTCATAGAGATACTCCCTGTTTGACAGCAATTTGGTATATGGCAAATTATCACATAAGAGATAGGTTCACATCAAGAATTGCACCACGCAGAACCTGCAGGCACAGCCCACGTACCATAGGAGTGCCATGCTGCTGCCTTTTTCAGCCTTCAGGCACAAGGAATAATGTAAAACATATTTTGGGCAGATCTTTAATCAAAGTAGATCAGACAAGTGTTCCCACACAGACCTCAGAGCCACTCCCAGCACAGAATGCCCCAAAACCAATCAAGGACACTTACCAACACCAAACTCTATCGTCCTTCTTTCTTCTCCTCTGCCCCTCACCCCTTCAGTCAATAGAACCAAATAAACTAAACCACTTTGGACAGTAATTGAACAAATGAAGAATCCCTAATAAATAAATTTGAGTAGCGCCCACTCCATGGCCTTGAGCTAGAGCGCCAAACTCATCATTAGTGACATTTATGGGATATCACGGGTGGGTGTTGAATGCCAAGCATTATTCATGAAATAAAAATAGTTCATCCACCAAATACAGAGCAACCTGGCGAGAGACCAACTTCTCCTGCAGCTGACAGACAGCAGGCAGTATTGAAACATGGTAACAAGTAGTTATTTTAACCTTTTCTCTCCCATATAGTGGCAGAATGTTAATTTCCATTTTATTAGGAGTGGCTGAGCAATAACTACCCAACCCTTTCAGACGAGTTTTGAGGTGTTCTGGCAAAAAAAAGGAGTAAAACTGACTGTAGTCTGCAGAGATCTCCAGTGAAACAGTTTCATGTTGGCTGCCCTCATCTACTTTTGACACTTGAATTTGTCAGTCTCTTCATCTTTTCTACTGTCTCCTTGCGTGCCCACCTTGTCACTCTCAGGTTCTTGTGCCTAAGCAGGGGAATCCCAACAAAGCTCAAGCACCACAGTACTTTTGAGGTTATGCCATGTTTCATTCTATGAGGTATATTACATTCTATGAGGCAATATTAATTTTGTATCAGTAACTTCGATAGCATCCTTCTGCTTGTATTCATCAAGGTTGTTTGAGGAGTTTATTGAGAAAGAAGGGTTGGTTTATTAGACATTTTGACATCTAACTGGTTGAATAGCTCACTATGAGGTGGTGATATGGCAAGGCAAGGATATCTGTTTGCAAAACTCCTGCATTTACTGTCATTGGTCTAAATGGAGAAGGGAGGTTTGTGATGAATATGTTTTATGTTACAAATAGAAAGATGGCCTCTGTCCATCAGATGGTGACTGACAAAATTAGTAAGGGGGAAAAAAGTGTGTTCCAATATCCTCAAAGGAGCTGAGCAAGAGAATGCAAAACATATTTTGGAAGTCAGATGGGTGTTTTTTCATACCTTACAGGAAGTGCCAAACAAATTATGAAGTCACGTGTCTGATATAAATGTAAGGTTATCTTGCATTATCCCAGCAAAATCCATGCCCCCCTTCCACATCTTCCTTTTTACAACTCAAGTATGCTTTTCAAACTCAGTCCTGTAACTTGAAGAGAGATAACTGAATGGGGGTTTCAAAAGGATCTTAAGTCCACTGACTTGAAACTGAGGTACTCCTGAAAATGAAACCTAGGTTTTCACAGGGTTTTGAGTGTTTTAACTGTTGTGCTTGCGCAAGTCAATCCCTCAATTTGAACTTCACTACTTTCTCCTTTCCTTCCCTGTCTTCCGTTATGTACTTTGGATTTTCTTCCAAGCCCCTCTGTTGCACACATCTCCTCAACACTCTTCCTCAGTTCTTGCTCATGTTTAAATGGAAGTCAGAGTAATGTAGGGTGAGGTTTCAAGCATGAGAACTGCCTGAAATAAGCTCCAAATAAGCACCACACGAGAGCATTCTGAAAGCGAAGGAATAAGACTTCTGGGTTTTGCTGAATTCCTGCTGAGAGCTCGTTCAGCCAAACCCTAACAAAGCATCATTATACCAGAATGAATGTTTCAGAGTATTATTCCAGAACAGCATGTACAGACATGTCTAATTCTCATGATACATGTGACTCAGAGCAAGGATTTTAATTTGTCCTGTCTTCTACCTTTGCTGAGGAACTATCCCATTCTAGTACCATGCCTGGGCCTTGTTCTGTACAGATGGGCAGGGTCAGTCGCACTTCAGCTCCCAGCTTCTGAAGGGTCTGCCAGTACAGGGTCAATGGCATGGATGGACATTCAGTTAGAAAGTCTTCAGGGCACATATATAGACTTAAAAGTGCCAGTTCGAAAGTCTTCAAGACACATACATAGACTTAAAAGTGTCACATGTCTTCATGGAGTTCTAGTGTTAAGACATCTGATACTAGGTACTCTGTATTCTTTTGCATGTCCTGAATTCAACCCTTCTTTCTTTTCTTAAGAGGAAACAGACAAGAATGGCAACTATCCATTTAAAGTGGTATGTTGTCAGCATTCCCACTCTGATCTTGTGCTACTTCAACCCTCAGCTTTAGGGGCCTATTTATGAAACATCCTATGTGGTAGGGATCACTAGCAGATTTGCCTTCCCCCACCCCCAAATGCCTAAGGGCTTTAAAAAGAAAGTTACCCTGCTTTTCCTCACCGAAAGATCACAGTGCTGCTGACTTCAGAGTTTCCCTGATGTTATAATTGCACTAGTTCAGCACAGACTCAGGCACCACTTCTGATCTGACATCAAAAGCCTGCCCCATTCTGAGCCCTGGAAACTGCACAGCTTTCTTGGACTGGACCAAAGCCTCACTGAGAATTTGATAAGGGGCTCTTCTTTCCAAATATATCTGAGGGCACAAAGTACTTCTTCAGCATACATATATTAGTTGGAGACAATTTAATTTGTGTAACATTTCTATCTCCTGCTATTTACACTAGAGCTTCAATAAAAGTCACAGAAAAAGTGACGTTTAAATTATAAAAAAAATAAATGCTCAGCTAAAACATGACTATAAGCCCTACAAACATTCCACAGTAAAATCAGTTTAAAACTTTCCTTCCAAAAATTTGAGACAAGCTTTTCTAAACAGTAAATGCATACTTGGATCAAAATCAAAACTGTATTAAACGGCTTCTACATGGTTCCTTCTCTGAAAATATAAACGCATAAAAACCAGAATGTACCAGCAATATCAGCTGAGTACAAGTTCTATTATCCCAAACAATTAAAGCTCCTCACGTTCAGCAGATGAGAGAAAAGCACACATCAGCAATTATCACAACCAGAGGCAGAACTGAAGGCTCTTGGGGCACTATGGAGAACTGTGGGTCATACAGCTCAGATCAGTTCCAAAATAATCCGAAGTCCCATGAAGATGAGTCAGAGAAACCCTTCAGAGGAGAAACTTTAGTCTCTCTAGAAGTTTTTGGAGGGACTGAAAAGGCTGGCACTCTTCAGTTTGGAGAGAAGTTTGGATGGAGAAAGGTTGCAATAGAGGTTTACGGAGCCATGGGGACTACAGATAGCTGGATGCAGAAATATAGTTCACCAAAGCTAACAATATTCAGAAGCAGGGAATATGAAGCAACTAGCAGGAGTGTGGTTTAATATCGACATAAAAAGTCCTTTCCACACAGAGCAGTGAACTCCTGCAACCTCCTGTGGTGACGCGTTCCAGAAGGCAGACAATACTACAAAGTTCAAAATGGATTTATACAAAATTTAGTGGACAATGGATCCATGACCAAATACTAAAGGGAACAGGCAGAGATGTACCCCCTAACATCCCTGGTAATAACAATTGAGCATGAAGCGAATGGACCACAAAGGTCCATATAGCAAGGCTCACACAGTGTCTCACTAAATAGCATCTTCCATTGTCACAGGCAGAGTACTGGGCTTCATGGAGAACTGGTTTGACCCAGAAAGGCATTTTTACGTTCCAGATGTTATTCACCTCGGCCAATCCCTGCTCTGCCAGTTGCAGCTGGATAGAGACAGCACTGTCTTAAATTGGAAGTCTTCATCTCTCCACTGCCTCCTCAGTTCAGTTTCGTTTTCCCAGTATTATTTTGATTATTCATCTTGTCATACTATGAAACTAGAAGAATGCACTACTATCCCCTCAACATTCTAGCAATACCATTCTAGAGAAAATATCATAGAACAAATGACCTATCACCAGGCAGGGACCTTTCTTATACTACTGGGAGTCCTGTTGAGACAACAGTTTTACACCACAAGGTGCAACCTGTCACTGCAACCTACACAGACAGACTTTGGAAACACAACCAGAACAAGTACAGGGCGTCTAGCAAAACCAATCTTACTTAAGCTCATTAGTTTTTCTTCTCCCACCTCAGTAATGCTGGTCCAATAGGCTCTTCCTCCATATTCAGTCCCAATCCAAAATGCTCTGCAGTTATGTCTTTGCTGATCTCCAGTGACCACCGCGGTCGACCAAAACTGAAAACAAGCTTTCAAAGCTGACCAAACAAGTAGATTCCAGGCTTGCAAAGAGGTTACCAAACAAGTTTAATAAAGTGCTGGGCTTGGCGTGGCACTAACACCGCCCTTCAGCAAGCGTCTGTGAGGGAAACAAGTATCACCTAATGCGGAAGAGGACTGTGATTATCTGTCACAGGCTGAGCCTCGGTAGGGTAAGGCTGCAGCTGCTGGAATAATACAGAGTCTGCTATAAAAAGCACATTGCTTGACAGCTCCAGAATTTTGGCGAGAAAAAAGGCTTCCTGAGTTCTCCCAGCATCATTATCGAAAACACTTATTAGACAAAGACTCGTTTCAAGAATGAGCGGATCAAGACTTTCCCAATTGAAACTATGCAGACAGACTTGTTTCAGTGTTACTTGCTCCCAAAGGGAGTGGAAAGGTCGTTGTGATACTCAACACAACAATCAGCGTGTAAGTCCTCCAATCTTTGGCACTTTTATATCCAGAACTTAATTTGTAGTCATTTGGAAGAGCAAAATTGTGGTACAAAGCAGCAAAAAAAAAAAAAA
>SAYO01014707.1:10673-36961 GCA_004023745.1 Recurvirostra avosetta
TTTTTCTCCTCAGGGGGAGAACTACTCTTGCCTTGCTCCAGAACAGGGTACCTCCCATGGGAGACAATCCTCCACAAACTTCTCCGATGTGAGTCCTTCCTGCCGTTCTTCACAAACTGCTCCAGCGTGGGTTGTTCCCACAAGGTGCAGCCCTTCAGGAACAGACTGCTCCAGTATGGGTCCCCCACAGGGTCACAAGTGCTGCTAGCAAACCTACTCCAGCGTGGGCTCCTCTCTCCATGGGTTCATAAGTCCTGCCAGGAGCCTGCTCCAGCACAGGCTTTTCATGGGGTCACAGCCTCCTTCAGGTGCATTCACCTGCTCCAGCGTCGGGTCTTCCACGGGCTGCAGGTGGATGTCTGCTCCACTGTAAACCTCCATGGACTGTAAGGGGACAACCTGCTTCACCATGGTCTTCACCACAGGCTACAGGGGAATCTCTGCTCTGGCACCTGGAGCATTTCCTCACTGTTCTTCTTCACTGACCTTTGTACCTGCAGAGTTGTTTCTTTCCCGTATTCACAGTCCTCTCTTTGGTTGTAGTGGTGCAGGTTTTTTTCCCCCTTCTGAAATATGTTATCACAGAGGCACTACCACTGTCGCCGATTGGCTTGGCCTTGGCCAGCGGCAAGTCCATCTTGGAGCTGGCTGGCATTGACCTCTAGCAGCTTCTCACAGAAGCCACCCCTGTAGCCCCCTCGCTACCAAAAGCTTGCCGTGCAAACCCAATACAGTCATACATGACCATCTGTTTTTTTCCAACTTGTTGATTCACATATATTATGTCTGCATCAACTCAGTACAATCCTTATAGTGAAGCTACTTAACTCACAACAAAGTTTTCATTCATTGATCCATTATTGATCTCAATATTGGGATGTGGAAAATTCGCTTAGAAGAACATAGCCTACAGGATAACTAATTTCTCGCCATTAACAGTTCATGAATCTTCCATAGCCCTCTATGACAATAAAATGCACATAATTTGGAATGGAGAACTTCAGATAAATTGTTATGGCAGATAAGAACTATACTCTCAACCCAGAAACTGGTTTCAGTTCCATTCAATTGTCTTGAAACACATCTTCAAGGCCTTCTTAATTCAGTATGCACGGTTCAATGAAAACTATCCAAAGTTTTCATGAGACCCCTCTAAATGGGGCACACTGCTGTCCCCACTCCTGCTGCTGCTCAAGCAAGTTGTTCTGTCACTCTCTTTTCTTGTGGTAGTAGAGGCTTTTGTAATTAAGGCTAATGGAGAATTTCACACCATTCTGGCTACTGCATCATGATGACTGTTCTTGGATGTAGTAATTTGTGACCCTTGAATCTTACTTCCAGATGTTTGCTTGCATTGAAGAGAGTTGCAAAAACTTAAACAAAAAACTCAACAATCAATGATTCCCTGATCTGGCCATATGACCCTGAGAAGTTAAGACTTATAATGATACAGACTGATTTCTTCTGTGAATTTCAGGATGGTTAAAATGAAATCTTTTGGAAAGGTAGAAGTTAAATGCAAAATTAAAACCCAAGTTATCTAAATCTATTCATAGCCTGTTGTATTTAAGAAGTGCCCTCAGACACTTCTGTCAGGAAAAAAAGATAAATGTGTACGTATAGAGAGCAAATGAGAAGAATAAAACAACAGCAAAACCAAGAAATGTGTCTCGTGCAACTGTCAATTTTAAAAGATTGCTCCACTTAGGAAGAATGAAATATGATAATACTTTTATAATACTGTTCATGTCAGACCCTCAACAACATTTCACAGTGGAAAATACAAGTAAGCATTCTTCCCTCTGTTTTCAAGTGGCAAAAACAATACACAGATTAATTGTTCAACTGTAGCAAAAAACAGTAGTGGAACTGGAGCTGGAACCCAGAGTTCTTAGTTCTGAAGTCCAGACCATATAATGTTGCACGTTATCTCTTTATTCTCAGAGTGGGCTCAAGGGAGATATATGCACACTGAGACCTACAGTTTGAGTATTTTCTGTTTTCCCTCTCAGATGCAGCTTGAACGAGCGTCAATGCACCCACAGTCTACTAAGGTGCAGTTATGCTCCAAATATTTCTTCGAGAACTGAATGTAACACATTTGGCTCCACACGTGTTTGATATGATCTTATCATTTTACCAAGAGGATTTGAGCTTGTGTGAAGGTGTGCATCAGGTTTCTCCCCTTGTAGAAAGACACAGGGCTCTGGTGTAGGTCTCCTTGCGTAGACATGGTTTTATCGAGTGGATGGTAGAAGGTTTGTGTCTTGAAAAACATGCGCTGAATTCCTGCCTAGAGGACATACCTGAGAATGATATACTTCGAATAGACATAGATGTGCTGCATGCTCCATGTGCTTGCATGTCTGTCTGTGCCTGTGTAAAATTTCCTTTTATTTAGCCCATTCAGCTCTTTTAGTTGCCTAAACTATGGAGAAGAGATTAAGTCACTCATTAAGGAGCTCCTGTGAGGTGTGCAGTATCCTCAGCTCATGGTGAAATTAATGGGAAATGAGAATACCTGTGCCTTCAGACATTTCCAAGTGTTATGTGGCCTGGAAAAAGTGAGTAAGATAGATGAGAATAATTGGGTCCTACTGTTTCTCTGACAAACTTCCAAGTTTTGTTTGCATGCTGATACATCATGGTCTCATTTCTAAGTAAAACACAAATACTATAGTTCAGTTTTTAAATTAGGTGAAAAATAAACCATTCAGACCAAGCCAGAAATGTAATGATGGTAGTAATTTTGAATATTCACTTAGTTAATTACTCACTTTTAACATACTGCTTATCATCTTCAGGGTATTTTGTGAACATCAATCACAATTCTAAGTCAAAATCTCATTGGAAAAAAGTGGACTTCTTGCTCTGGACACTGGTGGATGTATTTATTTCAGAGTTACAGACACTGTCTTTTCTTTTTCTTGCTGACAGCAGGCCTGTTTTAAATGCAAAGAATGATCCTAATGAGCCGATTTTTTGCTTTCTGAAAGGGATTCTGGAAAATGGGGATAGCCATGAAGATGCTGAGCTATCCTGCAATGTACAAAAAGAACACCCGTTTGATAATGTGAGATAAGAGCAAGAGAATTAATGGCTTGGAGATGCACTTGGCTTTCCAAAGAGCACCAACAGCCAGTGACTACCATTTCCTTTTGGACCTCTACTACAGTTTATGTGCTGAATTGCAGCACACCTCCTTTTTTGCAGAACACATCATGTCGATGTTGCACAGAATCAGTCCCATGCTTGAAACTTGAGATGAGGGGTTCTCCCCCTGCTAAGAATTCACTGCAGCCTACTGCACAGAGCTGTGAGCCTCAGCTGCTTTGAATGGCAGCCTGCTATGGACTGAATGCCAGGGCTGGATCCTCAGCTAATTCAGGGAACTTGAAAGGCCATATCACTGGAATCCCTAAAGCAGATGGAATCCCATCTGCAGTTTTGACTCATCCCTGGAACGGGATTGAATAGGGTGCTACATAATGTGTGTAAACCCCTTCTGACTATTTACTCCCCAGCTTGTTGGCTGCCAGTCTCCTTGAATAGCAAGGATTCAGTAGACATGGCCAACGTGGAGAGAAAGTAAGGACTGGCCAGTGAGCCTGGCTGGTCTGTCAGCTCTGTGGTGCGGTCCCACGTGCCCTTCCCAGCTGGTGGGTGTCTTGACTGCAGCTCTCCAGCAATCTCTCCTAATGATTCCTGCCTGCCTCTGATTCCTTCTCCTGCCCTTTCCCAGCACCACATTGTTTGTCCTACAGTGCCGCACTCTTCTCTCACTGTTCATCCTGACCTTACCTAATTATTTGTTTTCTGACTACAACCTGGTTTCTGACTATGATTTAACTCAGCCCTCTGGTTTGAGATAAACCTTCATAACTCAAATGGTTGACTTGATTCAACTGTTAACATTCCTCCTTTCTCTTGTACTCTGAGCCTGTTGTGGGCTAGAACCTACATTTTGGTTATTTCCTCTAACATCAGCAAATATTTTCCACATCCACTGAGGAAGGAGAATGACCATCTTTGCCTCATTTTCTCACCAAAAAAAAAAAATATCTAGGTTTGTTATTAAGAGGTTTTTTCCAAGTATAAGAATAGATAATAGCTGGAATGAAATACATGTCATAAAGGGTTTCTAGAACAGAGTATACAAAGGTCTAAGTCTAGTCACTCTTGGTCTTCCCCAAAGCAGAGAAACATACTACCTGTCTTGTAAAGGTCACCTCCATCTCAACATTTCAGTGAGGGTTTTCAATATATCAGATTTAACCCTTTTGTACATCTTGGCAACTCTTTCTATATCATTAAGCACTAATGAAGAAGAGAGACAGTAATGTATGAATGGTATCACAAAATTCCTCTATCATCTAAAACTGAAGTATATGCTTTCAGACAAATAAACATATCCATAACACTCCCATTTCTCTTCTGCACTGTAGCTTTTTGCTGTTCTTCTCATATATTTATTAGGAGATCAGGTTTTATTGTAATTTTCTATGCACCCCTTTTTAGAGAGGAAAGATGGTCTAGCACTTGTTAAGGCACAAGGAAAGGCATAGAAAATATCCGAGTGCTATACTACTCCATATCATTCCCCTATGGGCAGGTCTACACACGCCTTTTATGTCGACCCTCAAATCTTTCTGGATCTGAGTCAGCTATGGTCTGGAAGCCATGCAGCTGTATTTGCATTCAACCTGAACTAACATGCCCTTCTCTTGGTGTCATGCTAACACAACATGCCTTCCACAACAGAGCTAGTTTGTATTGTTTGGCCACAGTAGTGTGTGTCAATGGAGTTGTTTTCTGCATCTAATCACAGAAATGTGCCCTGAATCACAGTCACTGAATTTTGAAACCTCACAGGTTTTGGAATACCTTGAGGCAATTTGAGCCTGATGTCCAGAATGCTGATCATCCAACACCCAAGGAGTGCAAAATGAAACAGAAAAGTCGGGTCTGCAGTGCTCCACCCTATCAGATTTCACATATGAGCAGAGCAAAAAATACATAATGAAATAAGTTAATTAATGTTATGCTGAAATAATCAAATGGATAGCACTGTGTGTGTATTGTACCTTCACAATGAAGTGTTATTAAAAAATTATCATGATTTCTATATACATATATCTGTTTTCCCTTTCTCAGAAACAAAGAAAAGAGGGGCTTTTTTTTTCATTTGTATCTGCTGTTTTACTCATCTGAGTTATTTGTAATTCTGAACAGGATCCAGAATAATAATATTGCTATCTCCCAGCTGATTATGTTAGAAAGGAATCTTTTTTTGCCCTTAATTGCATATACACACAGTGTATAAACAATTCTGTCTACACTCTTCATTTAATTAAAAGCATGGTATGCAAAATATGGATAAACATTTCCCCAAAAGCCAGAAGTCTTTGCTTTCATGGGCAGAATGGGACACGGGCTCTGGGTCTAAAAAACTTCAGTTTTATAGAATAATACCATTTGGCTTCAACCACAGAAATATTCCTGAAACAAAAGGGAAAACAAAAGCAGACATCCCACTCCTGTTGCATAGCAGGCTGGATAAAACTGGAAAGATAAATATTCATAGCCTGAAGTGGAGGCATCTCTAGCAGGTTCTCTCTGGCCCCCTAGGGTAAGATGGTAGTCACCAGCAGGGAGATGCTGACGGCTATACCACCTGATACTGGTGTGATTAGAGGACACCCAGCTTCCTGCAGGATTAGTTATAATGTATTGTACTGTGCTTTCTGTTCATCAAACAGCAGCTGCTAAGACATGTAGCCTTCAAGAGCATACAGCTGACCCCACCTGTTACATTTCACATCTACGTGTACTTTATTGTCTAAGCATGCTGTATCTTTGCTGTAGTTTATGATTTCTCTGTCCCAGACTCCAAGCAGAATGCTTAGCATCCATTTTTTATTTGATCTGCAAAGAATGTTTATATGGGATTTTACTTTTAAAACACACAGTACCAAAAATGTGGTTGTGCGCAAAAGAGAAACAACAATTTTCCTTCACCGCAGTTCATTCTTTCCTCATTTGAGAACAGTACGTTACAATTACATGGAGACACTTCACTGAATTCTCCTTAATGTCTTTCTCCATAGTTTATCTTCACTTTTGTCTACTATAGCCATTCACAGGTTTAAAGGTTTGTTTAATATGCAAAGCATTTTGACGTGGGGTAATGAAATAATTCATGAAACTATGTGATGTTTTAAAAGAATCCTAAAATTAAATATGACCACTGCTAAAAGATGTAATGCAGAAGCATAAAATATGTATGAAATTATGTAAATACACTGGAAAACGTCTTCCAGCTAAACTTGTCTACCAGTTTTCTGAAGGCTTGCCAAACTTGAAATAAAAGCCACATTGAGCAGAATGTTTAGACATCTGGATACCTTTCCTTTAAATTCCAGGAAAATATTCTGTATCTAGTTTGAACTACAGCTACCTAAGTCGCTATTTCCACTACAGTCAAAATAGTTATTCTTTGTAATTTCCTGTTTGTCATATTACTTCTCTTCAACCAGCTGATCAAAGATACTCTCAATATTTTTGTAACTGTTTTTCCTGCCTAATTTTCTAGTTAGTGTTTTAACAGGCTCAAGACTGCAAGCCAGCCTTTTTCTTTGACCTGTTCAGGCTTTCAATCTTCAGACTTTGGACTTCATTCCACTGCTAGTGCTGTACAATTTATTAAAATGAATCGAACAGCACAAAAAATATTAACAAAGTTCAACAGTTCACCAAATTTAATGTTGAAAATTATTTCTGCAGTCATGTTCATGTCACAGGAAATTCCTTGAATACTGAATCTATCTCAGGCAATTTTAACTGGTAGAAAAGCTAGGAAGCAAGGAAGCAGGCCTCATACCACTCTGTGGCACTGCAGTTTTAAAGGTGGCTTATATGGGTTGGTGAAAAAAATGAAAAAAAATAATGTTTAATTTAGCTTAATCACACAACAAATACTTGATCTTATTGTAATTTCACTAAAAAACTTCCAGACTGAGCATAGGTTTTGTTAACCTTTACTTAATTTACATAAATAAAGCAGAAACAAGCATGCTAGTTTAGTACTCTTGCTACACGGGGTCGCAGAGTTTTCTTAGATTCTACACTTCTTACAAATCAGAAATCACACCTGCTGAACATCAGTGAGTTACAAGAGCAAGATTATGAAGATTAATGTGTTTTTACCCCTCATATACTGCTCTCCTACATATCAAAACATCAGCAAGAAATGAACTAAAAATTAATCATTGAAATGATACGCAGTTTAAAGATAATACGGAAACTAGTTATGTTAACTACCAGTGCCCCATGCAAAAATTTTCCTGGTAGAGCAGGTTCAGCTTCTCATTTCAGGACTTTTCCTCTCAGCAGATAATGTAAATCTGTCATGAAACCTGTGAAAACCAGTCAAAATTTCATCCTAGGTGGAAACGTCTTCTCAGAGAAGTACAGTAATATTTAGTGACATATTTTTTTTAGTTTAAATTCACCTTTTGCGCACCACTCTGTGAGACAGAAGCTGGTATGGTCCATTATATTTAAAAGTAATTTATTAAATTTGATTTTTATTACAGATCATATAGAAATAAACCATCGTATTTCCCTTGAACTGGAAGATCTATGTCCAAAAGTAAATTTGCAAAGGTCTTCACTCTAGTGAGCCTGCATTTCTTGCATAAAAACATATTTGAACTCCATATGCTAGCAATATACATGTGGGTTACATAGCTCAGGTCCATCCTAGTGAATATATACAGCTCAGCCTTGGAAGCCCAAACTGGTGAGTGAGGACTACCTATATGAGAAGTCATTTCGACATAAAATGGGTTTCTTTGGGTATATATTTACCGTGCAAACAGGGCCTCATTAGAGGTCAGTGAGGGTCCCTAATTTCACTGCACAGGCTGTGCTGAGGGATGGTTGAACTGTCCCTGGAGTCCTTACAGTTACCTAATCCCAGTGTGTCCTAGTCCTTCAGGAACAACTCGCTTGGGTGAAGCAGCTCAGTGACGTAAACACACTTGTTCTAGTTGTGTTGACTATCTCTTACCCAGTTTGAGAAAGGCCTCAAATGGCTCAGCAGGGACACAGCCTTTGCTAGACAAACATTATCAACAATTCCCGTACAGTATACAGTGCAGGGTTACAATGCGACTTTTCACTCAAAGAAATTACTTTACACTAAAAATATAACACAGCAGAACACAAAGAGAATTTTGGACAGCAAGGATCTCCTTGATCCTTACAGCTTCTGATTGTCTTGATTCACTTGCAAACAGGAGGAGCTGATATCTCTTTTATTGCATACATCATATTTGCAAATGTGGTCTACCAGCTTAGGAAAAAGTACAACAGTTAGCAACTGTGCACAAATTTTCGTTTTTAGTTTGAAATTGTCCGTTTAGAAATGCTTATCAGGTGACAGAAAAAATAAATTACTTGTGGGTAAAAGAGTTGTCTGACCTGCCAATTAATAAAGAAGATTGGGTCAGATGTACAGCAAGTAAATTAATTACCTGAATATGACTAGCTGGCATTTGACAAAATAGCATGTTGCATTGATAGGTAGCCCAATCCTGTCAACAAGGCTTGAAGGCACTTAAAAGAAAGAAGAAAAGAAATAAAAACAGTAAATGTAAGGACAAGTAGAGGCAAGCAGAGCAGTGGGGGGAAATTTGCTTAAGAGCACTACTGTTTTTCTCCTATGGCTTCCCTTTAGCATAAAAAGCAGAATGAATTGTGTAATTCTGATAGATCAGCAGTGTCAAAAATATATATTACATGTGGAAAAAAATAATGCCATATTTAATGCAGCTAAAACCACTTGATGTCAGGGTTCTTCTAGTAACATTATCAGAGTCACATTGGGTGTACATGTAGCTTTTTTGTATTGCTTTCCTTATTGCATATATTGGTTGAAGGGCATGGAGGGCACAGGGTGTGCAAGAGGAATGAATTAAAATTTGAAATCTTAATCTGTGTCATTACTATGGAGTTGATTTTGCCGCAGTCTCTATTTCTGTCAGGCTGGTCGGAGAAAACCACTTATTCTGATGTCATGAAATACAGTGAGTGCTGATGCATGGCTCATAGAAGTACTTTAAAACGCATCTGTATCTGGGGGTCACCAATGGATTTTACTCTCACAGAAACACATAAAAATGTGTTAATTTCACAGAGCAAGTGGGATGTGGGGCCAAATTACCTGCTTGAGGTCACAGTAGCAAGCTTAAGTAACGTTATTTAAAGCAAATTCAAACCACACCAAAATGTCTAAAACTTGAGGTATCTACTTGGATCGAAGTAGGGCCACAATGCTTTGCTCCTATGGTCACTTATTTACTGGTTATGGCAGCTGGTGCTTTTTCCCCCTGTTTTCTTCAGGGCCTGGAGGTATGTGCCTTCTCCCTTTCCAAATGCTGCTCAGCTTGAAAAGCAGCACAGTTGATCCCTAAGAATTTCCTCCACAAAATTTTGCATATTTGCTCAAGAGGAAAGACCAGAAGATAAAGGGAGCAAAAGGATTTTAAATCCTGGAGAAGACAAGCTGTTCTTCAGAAGATGCCTCCATGCTGGCCCCAGGGCACCCTGAATGGCAGCCCCGACACCCGGCAAGGTGGCAGCAAGTACCAGCATGTGCTCCTGGCAGCCAGTCTTGACTGATCAGGTACAACACACAGAGCCAGGAAAAGCAAGTATTGTCCATGATTATGTGTCTGCTTCTGTTGGGAGGAGAGGTGGTGACTGGGTGTCTTTTACTTTTTTTTTTTAGTTTTGGGGATTTTTTCTATCCTTTTCCATTATGTTTCAGAGATTTGTTCCAGACTAGTAGCCTATGGGCTGGGGAGATGAGAATTCAGTCAGATATAGAGCACACAAAAAAGTGTGACAAATTGCAATGACAAGGTTGTGTTAGTAGCTTATGATGTAGTGAAATGAAATCCTGAACCAGGGAACACAGACAGTGGTGTGCTATGTGCTATAGGCACCCAAGTTCCAAGAGGCGAGGAGGAGGGTGCAACAGGGGTAGGAGCACTGAGCCAGTAAGATCACCACTGCCATTACTGCCAGCTTGTGACACGCCGCTCATCAACAAATTAAGTCATTTTTCTTGCACTCAATATCAAGAAGCAGAGTGATGCAGTTGGTATTTAAACATCATGAAATATGTTATTAGACACGCACAGCTGGAAGTAAAGAAATACAATGTTTTGGTCAGAAGCTCTCAAGCCTGCTGGCTGAAACATTTAACATTTTACTTCCATCTGTGTATGTCTTACAGAACTGGCTTCAGCTTAATACTTCGCACTGGAACATCCAAGAACTTTGGAGAAAACCCTTACTTTTAAAAAATATTCTGTCTTCACTACCAGCCTATTTTGTCATTCTGTATAATAATCATAAAAGGACTTAGCATAATCCTTGCAAAAAGGTTGAGTTTCATTTCCTCTTAGCTAGTAACCAAAACTATCCCAGTCCTAACCACCATTGTGTCTGAGCATCTTACACGGTGAGCACCTCTATAGATTTTATCCTTGCAACCAGTGAGATGGAAAGGCATTGATCAATTTTTCAGATGGGGAACTGAAATATGCAGTTGACTAAGAGGCTTGCCCAAAAGTTCACTCAGTCTGTGACTGACCCAAGAATGGGACCCACGTTTCTTTCAGTGCTCTCTCACCCAAACTAATCAACCTAAATTTCCAGAATCTAAGGGAAAAGTAGCTGTAAAGGCCAAACAATCTGAATCACTAGCACACCCTGCCCAGAAAATGCCATAGAGGGATAACACAGGCCCCTGGCACTGACAGATATTTGTATTTTCTTTGGCCCAAGAATTCTTTCTGTCCTATGCACTGTATGAACATAAGCAAAGGCAGGATCCCTACTTTAGTGTGTACTTCTTTGCCATTTGTTGATATCTAGTCTATCCACTTCCCATTTCTTCCAGACTCCTCAAAAAGAAATATTCATATTTTTTTTCATGAACCATTCCCCCAAAGAATGATGGATTTATTGAATTCTAATCTCTTTACTCTGAAAAAAAAGTTCTTTTTACTATACTCTAAAGGCATATCTCAAGCCTAACTTCCTGAGCTTTCTCTCTTCAGATTTGCTATATTAATGACTAAATGATCACACTTAACAGAGCAACATTTCCAATATTTAATGTCACCTCACATACATTTACTCTTCTTTTTGAAACTAAATGGAATAAGGAATCAGTACTCATTTTTTGATAAACTGACATACATGTATGTCCCTGTAGAAGAGTAAAAACAAGGGAGTAATGCCTTATACTCCTATATACTATATATGCCTATATACTTTCAAAGCCTCTTCATTCTGCTTTCTGAATTTCCTTCCATTGCAGACAGTAGAGTATCCCTTACAATTTTACACGCATACTCACTTTATTCTATTTTCCTCTCAGATTTTCAAGTTCTGGCATGTTACAGAATTTTGTTACATATATGTGGCAATATGGAAGTCCTTAGGGGAAAATTTGGCATCTGAATAAAATGCAGCTTTGCTGTTTGGAAAAAAGAACATTGAACTTCTTTTCTTGACAATCAAGAGAGTGTTGAGTTTCTGTCTTGAAGAAGCAGATGCAGAAAGAAATCTTATCAAAAAGAATAGGGGGCATGACATTATTAGCTAAATAAGTACAGTCCTGGGGACAAAATGCCAGGTGATAGTGCACTTTTTAATATGGGAGAGAAAGGTTCTAACCAAACAGGAATCAATAATTGGAAACTGAAGCCACCCACCTCCAAACTAGAAATCAGGCACAGATTTTAAACAGTAAGAATAATTAACTAAGGAAACAAACTACTGAGGAAAGCAGTAGGTTCTTCATCTGCTCATCTTTACCAATCAAGACCAACTGCCTTTTTTTTTTTTTTTCAGACAAGCTTTACTTAAACACAAATTAGCATACTTACTACAAGGGCAACTGGGTGGAAATCTGAGACTAGATAAGCTAAAGATTCCTTCCTGCAGGTTGCAAAATGCTCATTAAAAAGGTGCTGTACCTTAACTAACAGAAACAGTAATATTAACACAGGAAATTAAAGGGCAATCCAGGGTTTCCAGTACAAAAATATGCCTTTTTGTGTGCCTAATCCTACAGGTTCCCTTATCAGTAGTTATGATACTAAAAACAGAGATTGGGAGGATTACTTCAGTGCATCATACACTCCTCAGTCAAAGCCAATATTTGAGCCTGAAATTAATCCTAGCACAGAGAAAGTGAAAATGCAGATAGATTATTAACAGGAATCATTATAGATAGCTAAAGAATCAGCATGTAATTGTGTTTCATAATGTCACATTTTAAAATGCTGAGCACTCGTTCAGAGAAAACCAAATTCCTCTATCCTTATATAAGATCAGTCCTCTGTCCATATGGAATAGGGCTGTGCCCTTTTAACTGTTTCAAAATTGTCTAAGTAAAATTATCGTTAAAAGCTCTTCTAAAACCAGCTCAGGTGCTGGAGTTAGATAAAGGCAAAACAAATGAGTAAATGAAAGTTTGGCAATCATAGAATTGCTTAGGTTGGAAAAGACCTTAAAGATCATCAAGTCCAACCATTAATCTAGCACTGCCGAGTCCAACACTAAACTGTGTCCCTCAGCACCACATCTACCTGTCCTTTAAATACGTCGAAGGACAGGGACTCAACCACTTGCCTGGGCAGCCTGTTCCAATGTTTGACAACCTTTTCAGTGAAGAAATTTTTCCTAATATCCAATCTAAATTCCTCAGCCACTCTTCATAAGAATTGTGCTCAAGACCCCTCACCAGCTTCATTGCCCTCCTCTGGACACGCTCCAGTACCTCAATGTCTTTCTTGCCATGAGGGGCCCAAAACTGAACGCAGTACTCAAGGTGGGGCCTCACTAATGCAGGGCGATGATCACTTCCCTAGTCTTGCTGGCCATGCTATTTCTGATACAGGCCAGGATGCTATTGGCCTTGTTGGCCACCTGGGCACACTGCTGGCTCATATTTAGCTGGCTGTCGACCAACATTCTGAGGTCCTTTCCTGCCAGGCATCTTTGCAGCCACTCTTCTTCAAGCCCGTAGCGCTGCATGGGGTGTTGTGTTCTCTAGAATGAGACAGAAGTCTAAACTAAGCCACAGTAAACTTCCTCTAAGAGAGATAAGAATGCAGAATGCTGACTGATTTACTCTGTTTTGCTGTAGATCCAAACTAACCAGGTCTGGAGGAAGAGAAAGGGGATCAGAAACACAATGGTTCTGATCTTCGTAATGATTCTTCGGTTGGGAGGAAAATAAGGCATCTAAACCAGCTGCATGCTGTAGAAATCCAAATGTCCAACGCACAAAAATTGGGTTAGGACTATACAATGAAAACCTTTATATAAGCTAAAGTCTGCTTGAGACAATATTGTAAACAATTAATTATTATAGCAAATTTTAAATAGTAATTAGTTAATAGTAGTTAATTCCTAATGAAGAGAAAGTTTATGTGAAAATAAACCTATCTTTGTTTTTACCACTTAGGTGAGTATAACTGTGCTCCCATAAATGAGGTTATAACCACACATTGCTGGCATATTCTTGATACAAATTTGAAAAGAGACTCTTATACTAACTCCATTGTACATAGTTTAAAGAGGCCTTCGTGCTGCTAAGTTTACAAGTTGAATTTGTATATTTTCTTCAAGGTAATTCCTTCCTGGAGGAAAAATTAGTACAGTTAAGGACATTCTTAGTCTTACTTTAATTTAAAGTATGTCAATTATTAAACCAGAAAAGTCAGGGTTAGTTTCTCTTTTATATTTGATACGTTCTTCTGACGCTCCTGATGATTAGCAACTGTGAATATCAACTACACTGAGAAAGACCTGGGAGAGCAGTCTGTCTTAAAAAGTGCAATGTTAAAGCAGTCAATTGACTGGGGACTGGGAACAATAGAACTGGGCATATCTCAGAGCTGGTCATGAGTACAGGGTAAACCTGGAGTACTACAACTGTTGGAGATGCCAAACTTGATGTACAATAAAATGAGGAGAGAGGTGAGGTTAAAAGAGAAGATACTATAGAACGCTGGTTTGGTTGAACCTATACTGTTATCAGAAGCTTAACTAATTTTGACGACAAAAGCTGTGGTATTATTTACTTCAGCTTCTTTCCTGTGAAGCCTCAATCTGCATCTTAGATGTATCAGTTGAATAAGATGGACCTCTTGCATGAAGGTTGTACACTGTCGAACATAAAAAGCACGTGATTCTTTTGAATTTTGTAAAAAGAGGTTTTTTCTTTGGCACAGTAGGTGTAAGCAAAACTTCCCCGGATTTAGGTTTTATAGGAGGCCTGGGGAGCATTGTCTCAAGAAAATGACCTTGGCATAAAGTGCTAAAGATTTTTATATTTTTTTCCACCAAAATACCAAGAAATCACTATTAAAGACTCAGAATCCAGGGCTTTACAGTATTATATATGAACTCTTTGGATGCATCCGCTTTCTCAAAAAAAAATATTTTTCCTACTAATTCTGAATCCAAACCTTAGCGTGAGTTTTCCCCTTCTTAATTTCATACTCTTACTACTTTGTCATTTTTATTGTCACTATAACAGAGAGAGCCTGATCCATAGACAGGTTCATTTTTCCACAGGTGTGCAATCCCAGTCACTTTCTACTCTGTGTGAACTAACAGATTTTTCTGCAACAAGAAACTTGTGGTTTCCAGGTATTAATCAATGCCTGTACATAATCTAATCTGCTTCAGGTTTCCTCACAACTAAACAGATAAAATAATTAACTGTAAAGCAAATTTCACTGCTCTCACAGTCTAGGTTTCCGTACATGCAATGCAGGGAATAAGGTAATTTATTATGAATACTATTTACCTTCTACTGTAGGTGGCCTATATATTCCAGTAAATGTTTACCATTACCCTGCTCTAGTTAACCAGTAAAATACTGAATAGAAACAGCTCCCTGTATACTTTTCATATAAATGACACTAAAGGACTCTTTTTCACTGGCCTACACAGTACTATAAGTACTCAATAATGAAAACATGAAATGGATTCTATAAATGTGCTCCTAACATATAAAAGAATATATATTGCCTGAGAAGCTTGGACATACAGAGAAAGCATTTTTCTAGAATGTGATCAAATCTTCAAAATTGGCCCGTAGAGAGAGACAGAGCTAACGTTGCTTACAGTTCCTCCCACGAAATCCCCTAAAAATGAGTAATAACAAAGCTGTGAGACTCTTTTGTCCCACTCCCAGGCCTCTATTTCTTCATGCAGTCTGTAAGTGTCCATATTTTGGACATATGACTTGAGGAGAGAAGAAGGTATGGGAGAGGGGCTGCACGATGTGAGTCAGGTTTGGGGACAAAGGCAAGGGTATGGCAGCAAGCTGCACCTGAGAAGAGCTCAAATGCAGAGAGCTCCCAGTGGCAACATGATGCTGCCGCCTCGTGCTGCAGCACTCACAGAGCTCTGGGTGCCAGGTGTAACCGGCTGGTGAGGCCATCAGCTGCCCCTGGCACCAGGCCACATCGCGGCCCTGGGAATGCCTCCACTGTCAGATGTCTATGGCATGAGACTTGCCAGATCATCTCCTTCTGTGAGATGATGCTGTTTCATACTTTAGAGATCAGTCTCGCACCCGCTACTATCTGTATTTATTCATTCATTCATTTATGCATTTTCTGCCCCAGACTTCAGTGGAATCAAAGTCGGGACATTAATTTCTCATCTGAAGAATTCAAATGGGAAGCCTTAAGTGTATCTCCTTCTCCTCTGTCCAAGTAAAATGCTGCTTCTAGAGAAACTGGGAATAAATACACCATCAGACAGAGCTGCACATGGTAGGAATCCAGAAGAGTGGCAGGCTGTCTGCAGCCCCCTTCCCTCCCTCTTTACTGGCAAAGGCTGCCAAACTCAATAGCCAGTAAAAACAAGACATTAAAATGCTATCGCTGACTTAGAAGTACTATCAAACCCATACAGTGCGCTCTTTGCACAAGCTCATTTTCCACCGACAGAAAAATCAAAGTATCCAATGATAATGGGAAAATCATCTGGGAGAAGACAAGGAAAGGGAGGCACAAAAGAAAAGAAGGTCCTCTGCTAGGAAGCAGAAAGAAGTTGGAGTCAGTTGTAAGTACTCACAGTCCCTTGGTAGAAACAAAGTAGATCAGGCTAATTGCTCTCCCTGTGCACAGTCAGTTAGGCACTCAGAGACACAATTGTCCGTCATCCCAGGAAGAAATCTGAAATAACTTCCTCAACCAGAATTTTTAAAAGGTGAAATAGCTAAAATTCACCTTTGTCCCCTGCAGTCCCTGCCGCTCTTCTTAGTCAAGGTACTATCAAAGAAAATAACTACTAGGTCTGTGGAACAGCCACAGTCCACATCTTTTTTTACAAATTACATGAATGGATAAATTGAGGCAGGGAATGACTAAGACTGCAGTTTGCTTTTTAGCCATAAGCTACCTCATGAGAAACTGAGCTGGAACAGAGCTTCCTGTTATGTTAGGGACTCAGCATCACATGCACAATACCTATGCATCATCCTTTTTAGAGGAGAGAGAAAGCTTGTCAGGTTTCACGTATCTTGCCCCGGATGGGAGGGTAAAGCTGTTGTGGAAAGGACAGCAGCTCTGTTGCCCACCTGAGAGTTCATCTGCACCATTGCTTCAAAGACACTGTTAGCTCTGGCTGAAGACACAATCTGTAGATATGTTTTCCCATATTATTTGGAGTCATATTAAACTTCTGGATGCTTGTGCTTGCTGAAGCCTGTGGTGTTCTGCTTGCTTCAAAAAGTACCAGCTAGAGCTCTGAACTCCATCGTGGTCTTGATGCTCAGCAGGGCAATCGGTAAGATCCTGAAGACAGCCACAGATGTCCTATAAAAGGCAGTGCAGACCTAGCTCTTACATCTCTCAGGTATGTGTGTAAAAGTCTCAATCTTGATTTCCTAACAGAATCAAGAAAAAAGCTTGGATCCCCTAAATCCAAAATTCTTTTACTGTATTCAGCACCTTACAAAGCTCTGATAAGAATGAAAATGTAATAGTGAACATTTATATCCATATCAAGCCATTCATTCTAAAAGAACCATTTTTCTAGAGAGAGAGAGACAGGAATTAGTTAAATGAAACGAAATACAGCCACTTCTGCAATGGAGCACAGCAAATGTGTAACTCTATACAATAGTTGAGAACAGCCAGTAAGGAAGGATATTATGCCCAGCTGAAAAAGTGTTCTCTGATTCATGAATATGGTTCAGTTTTGTTCCATTTATGTGGCCTTTGTTTCCCTATTCAAGCAGCTGGTACATGATAGTGAAAATCTGCCTTCAGTTTTAATCACAAAGGCACTCTAGTTTCAATCAGAAATGCACTTTATTTTTTCAACAAAAAATAAGAAAGCATTGACATTTCCAAAACACACAGTTTATATCACAAAAGGTTGCTTAATCGTGTAGTCTGTTGTCGGAGCACTTTCATCTTTTAAATGTTTCTGAGAAGAACCTGCTTTCATTTCAGGGTAGGGTGCAAGAGCATATAAATCTGCAGCCATGCTGCTACGAGGGTGAGGTCTGGTACACGAAGCACCTGCTTTTAGCAGAAGTTCAAGCCAGAGATAAGAAGGGAAAGATCATCCTGGGTTTTAGCAGCTTTTATCCAATCAGAGGCAAGGATTTTCTAGCCCACGTTAATAATTATTATTTAAGTGTGACAACCTCAGATAATTTTCCTTCCTTGCACTAAATCTTCCTTGGATCTTGTGGTACAGCAGCTCCTGTATCTGGGTCGTTATTCATTGTTATACACTATAATGCCACTGAAGGATTAAGATGATATTAGCAAACGCATTATGAAGCCACAAGTAATCAAGCTTAATGTAGAGTGAGATTTGGAAGTAGAAAGTATTCAGACTAAGATGTTAGCAGTGTGTTATGGAAATGGTTTAATCTCTGGTTATAAGTAGCTAATATATGCTGAATTTTAACATCAGTGTGCAACTTTGATTAGCATCTCCTAAATACATAATCCCCATAGCAATCCCACTAAAAAATGGGGGCTTAATTGTCGCCTTACAGTCTAGTACCTTTCACCTACACATAATGCTACCATGATGGCTTTTCAAAACAGCAAGGAGGAGAAGAAGAAAGAAGAGAGAAGAAAATCAACCAGAAGAATTTGTCGGCAAGACACTTTAACATCCGTTTCAAAAGTCATAGATTACAATTTAAAATGGAAGTCCTCTTTTGAACAAAGAAGGAAAGGTTATGAGAAAATACAGTTTGAAATTATTGATGTATAAAGCCATACGTGATTGCATCTGTCCTATAGCTCCCCCAAATGCACCAAATGGATATTGCTGAAACCTCATGGAAATAAGAGCAAGAGGAGATTTGACTACAGTGATTCTCATTACTGCTTAGAATGCAGGTTGATGTGTCTCACGTGGAATATCTGCTTTTCTCATTCAGCTTACTTTATGGACTGCGTGTCAGATGGGCGGTATGTGTTCTGCTCAGATAACCTTGGAAACATGTAACAGTCATGCAAATTATAATTCTAGAAAAAGAAATAAAGTCAATTGACCATTGATTGTTCTTTTCCTTTATCCTACTCTCTCGTATAAGCATCCAAGTGTAATGATTGTGAACTCAAAGAATTTCTGTTTCAATGCCCTTTATCTTTGCAGGTAATGAAGTTAGTGGGTTCAGCTTTAGTTCTTTAGGTTTTTTGTGTTGTTTTGGGTGTTGTGTTTTGGGGTTTTTCTCTCCCAGCAAGGGCTATTTAAAAATGGTGCAGTAATTATCTCTTTTCTAGCATTGAAGCTTCTGTCTCTGCAGATATTTACTCAATGTTACACCAGAGCAGGAAGCAAATGACCAGAAACACTGATGTGATAAAACAAAAGCTTTAACTTGGCTAGAAGAGTAGTGAAGCACATGAGATGTTGCAATTTATTATTACAAACAGGCTCATATCCTGATCAGATATTGTTAATGACAGCAGATACACTTCTCTAGTTTACATGTTGGTCTTGGGGAAAAATAGGGCAATATAACTTCCCACCCCCACCTTTACTTCAAGGCCTTTTTGGCATCAAACGAATTAGTCCTTTTATTAAATTACCTTCTCTGGGATTCTCAGAGAAATATCCTTTGCTTCCTTCATTCAGTTTTTCAGAGCCAGAGTGCTGACGACACTCAGAAACCTCTTGGTATTTTTACAGATTATTTCTTCTTCCTCAATTCTGTATGTCAGAATTGATTCCCAAACATATTTATCTACATTTTGTTAATTGTAATTTAAAATTGTATTCTAAAGGGTATACATTTAGACTATAGTAATTTTGAAGGCGAGCAGTTATTTCATTGGGTTGTCACTCCTTCCAGAAATCAAACCCTCCCTGTCATATATAAATAGATTGCTTGATATACATGCAATATCCTGTCGGTGTCATGCACTCTTTTCTTTAATCTGACTGACATAGCACATAATAAAATGCTCACTTCAATATATGTCTGTTGCATTTTGCCTAATTCTGGGCTTAGTTTAATATTAGTCATGAATATTTCCTACAACTGGATATGAATTTGAATATATAAAAGGCACATTTTATGTTCATGCTGCAGCACTTGCTTCTCCCATATATTTTATTGCTTTCCCTGCTTGTGATGAATTAAGTCATCTGAAGAAAAGAAGAACGGGAAGCAACAGGGACTATAGCCGTTATCTTTATCCACAAGCCAGGTGTAGCATGTGAGAGGGAGAATTGCATTCTTTGCACTTTATTTTCCATAAGTAACTCACAGCAGTGAGCTGGAGGGAGCCATCCTCTCCAGTGGCCATTGCAAGAGGAAATACAGAATTCCAGCATATTAAATCTCAGACTTCTTTTCATACAAAGGTACTTGATCAGAATATATCAGCAATTTTTATTCCATATAATTTATATGGATTGTTTTCCAGGGGAGGCAGAGATTGGGTTGGCATTTTGTTTCTCTTTTGTCCTGCTGCATATCTAAAGCAGTATCTTCTTTGGGTAAATAGCTGTTTCCGATCCGTGCCCTGGATGCTTAGGTGTTTGACTGGCTTTTTTTATAAGTGTATTTTTATATACTGTAATGAACAGAAAAATATTGTGACTTTTTCAATATTCCTGGCAGGGAACATTCCTAAACATTCTGAGAATGATTTCACCAAGACGGTACATGTACACAACAGTCCACTTCTCATACACATATAAGCGAAAAAGGTCTCTTTAAGGAATCTGTGAAGTGCTGATGAACCATTTGCTTTTTCCTCTGTCTACCTTGTCTTCTTACATTTAGTGCCACAAGCAGACAAAAGGTGAACCTTTTTTAAAAATGCATTTGAGCTCTATTTCATAAAAATATAGAGAACTTGATCAAGAAGGGGAATCTAACCCTTCCCTGATGGTTTTTAAGATACCTCGTGAAGCCAAATCTTCCTGACTGATTTTCAAACAAATGACCTAGTGCTTAGGTCTGTGGTATTAACTATTCTCCTGAAACATCTGCTCTCAGTTTAATCATTTTATTGAACCGATCCTGAGGGTCATTTTGGCCCTGTTTTCTGGTTGGTTGCTGGAGACACACATTCAGATTTCCTTGCGGACGGATATGGATGACGAGTGAGGAAACCTTCTTAATTTTTCCATGTTATATATAAACTGCCTTGGACAGTAATTGGTGAGTTGATGTGGATTCTGAAGATGTCCATCTATTTTTTCAGCTCCTGAAGATAAGAATGCATTCAACAGAGTACCTTTAGGAAAATAAAATTATCGAACCATACTTTTACTTCTATTATTGGATTAGATACTGAGGCATCTACTTTTATAGCAGAGAAGGAAGAATTAGGCAGCCTGTTCAGAGACACTTTTTTATTAATTTGTGACATTTTCACCTTTTCTATGGCTATTTGGTCACCAGAAACACATACAAGCTGAGGTGGTTTTAGCTTCTTCCTTTTTAAAGACCAGGAAATTAATGTTATGAAAGGGAACAGAAGCAATGGCTGTCATATCTGTGCTTCAGCAAGTCAAAAATGTTCTAAGTACTACAGTGTTTCTGGCTTGCTATGCCACCTACCAAGGCCTGCACATAACTTGTTGCTCTTAGAAAGTCTATTTCACCATTTGGCAACAGGTAGTCCTTCTTTTCACAATGCCTGAAACGGCAGAGAATCTCAGACTCCTTTCAAAACTGCCTGTGTTTCTCTTGTTTTATTTGTCGTGCAGAAGTACAGTCTGTTCTGTCTACATATTGGGTGACCTTGCCTCCCTATGGGTAGCAATGATGGAAAAAATGAACCACTGTCTAAAACAGATTAGATGCCAAACCTAGTTAGATCTTGCCTAATCCTATAAAAGTGTGTCAGTTAGGGACTTACTTGACCTAAGGAAAAAAAGATCTGAAAACACTCTCCTAGCTGATTACTTATTCAGCTTGATTATATTGCAGCCACGGCTTTATTACAGTAGACAAAGTAGGGTCATGCAAATTTAGCCCACTTTCCATCACCCTATGTAAGGCATCCATAAAGCATGTTAAAATGTATTTTTATTCAACAATGCATCCAACCTAGAGCAGATTAATTGCCAAAACAACACAGTGAAATCCAAACAGAAATTACTTCCTAGTTAGACAAGGCTTTTGTAATAGTGTCCCACATTGTTCTTGCTGAGTGATTCTGACATGCTTGAGAAGTTTTGTGGCACTAATGACACTATTACAATTGTTCTGCAAATCCTGAGTTACTTTTTGCCATTGTCTTAATACCAACGGGGTTTTATATATAATTATTGTCAACATGTATCTGTCAAGATAATTAAATAATTTTTAGATCGTTCTTTCTTTCGTTCTTTCTTTTAGAAGAAGACAAATGATCAAATGTGCGTGTGCACAGAAAAAAATGGAAGAACCTTTGAAGGAAGGTTTCTCTCTCTAGCAGTAGAACATATTGGATGTTACACGCTGGAGTCAGTGTTATTTTGGTGAATGCTATAACAGTCAAATTAGCTAACCCAAAGGGAATGAAAAAGGTGTTTAGAACTAGTGACAGTACTTCAAAAAATGAGGCTGGGTCAAGCACTATATGAGCACTAAAGCGAGTATGGAGTATAATAAAGCAACTTGTTTTTTTGAATAGCTGGGCACAGTATAGGTAAGCCTATTGTTCCCCAAAGGCTGCTTGCAGTTACTGTTAACGCACTTCTGTGCTTTTACCAGAGCCTTCAGTAGCTGTGACAGTGCTTGCAAATGTGATGCTCATGACAAGTCTGTCTGCTTCTAAAGCATGTGAAGAAAGCTGAACACTTTTAATAATACTAATGGAGAGATTATCTTTAGCTTCTGATTTTTTTCCTTTTGAAAATAAAAGTGGGAGGTTTGTTTTAACACTCTGCCCTTTTCAGAAAGGTTGTAAGAAGCAATTGAGCCCCCTCTGCAAAAAGCTTCCCTTTTCAAGTTTTCCACTTAATTAAAATACCACATTTTAGCTCGCTAGAAGTGAATTCTTCACCAGTACCTTTTAGAGAAATAAAAAAATAAATAATAGCAGCAATCCTCTGTCAGTATAAAAGTGTTTCTGTTAGTTTGTATGCACAAAGGGATAATTATATACTTTTAAAGTCCCCATTAAAGAGCCAAAAACTGTGCTACGGCTTCTTTATTAGAGATATCTGAATACTGCAGATAGCATTAAAGGCTACTAGAGTAGCCAATTAGACTGCATTAATATGCAGATTTCTGCAGAAAAGAATGTGTAAAATGTTTTTGAGATTATTTAGGAGTGTAAAAGGAAGATTGGACTCATGGGTTAAAATGATGTCGTTATGCACATGTGGATGCACGTATGCATGTTGCTCTAAAGCACTAACAACGCTCATTTTTGCTGTTAAATAAAATAAGTGTAATCAAAATCTTCTGACTGCATTTTTTAAAGGATAAGAAGTTATCCTGAATGAAAATTAATTAGCTAATATTCCAAAGTAGGAAGGATTTCACAGAGATTCGGTAGATGTGTTATGGATCACATTTTCCAGACATCTCCTAATGCTTTGGCAGACCACTATTCTGTAAAATGCATAACACAGCATGATTACCCCCTCCCTGCTATACAATACAGGTCAATTTGCACTTGTTCTGTCCTGTATTTTGCATTTCTCTGCAGTATTTTAACCTTTATGCATGTCCTGTTCAACTAATTATTCAAAATTTGCAGCAGATTTTAACCAGTCTGTCAGGCGTAAACCCAAAATTTCCATTTTAGTTATGTAACTAAGTTAGGTTAGAAAACAAAAGATAGGGACGTTGAACAATTTTTATAGATTTCCATTAAATATTGAATCCCGGTTGGGTGTGTGTGCCTGTGTGTCTCTGTATCTGTGTCTATGAGTTTATGCTGCTTCTGTGTTCTGCCATCAAGTTCAGTATGTTCGTCTTTAAAACTGAGCCCCAGTGGGCTCCGTGCTACACTCTGCAACATACAATCCAACACAACTTATCACACTGTGACAGCTAATATTTAAAAAACACATGCGTATTTTGAGGTTTGATAACTGCTATCAATCTCTATAATGGGTATAGAATCCCAAATTCTGACAGGTACCTAGTGGAAGGAACATCCACTGTGAACAGCTAATGCTGAAGAAAATGAACAAGAGAGGCAGACAGTCTGTGTATCTAATTACAGATAAAACAAATAAATAATACAGAAAAAGCAATTAAAAATATCTACTGAGGTTTGCAAATTCAGAAAGGCTGTGAGCCTACCAAGGCCACCTAGCCGGTTTTAATTGGACATTTTGTTATTGAAGGTTTTGGGTCTTACCTTATGGATTATTTTTTTTTATGGTTATATTTTCAGGACTCCCAGTACAATTCGACACAGCACCTTAGTTTCAAAGAAACTGCCAACAAGGAATAGAGTAAAATGTGTAAATGCGGGGCTTTGATGCTTAGAAAAGACACTCTTAAGAGAGAGTTAATCAAGTTAGAGTGACCTCCAAAAGCAAAATTGCAGCACAAAGCATAATGGGTAATGCTATGTAAATTGCCATGTATGCAATCGGGATGTTATTATAGCAAGACCAAAAGGTGCTAGCTAATGACCTCTACATTTGATCTCTGGTTTTCCTAGGGGCTGACAATGTCTCTGGCTGAGACAATAGCCGCAGCCCGCTGATGAGCATGGAGAAGGGTAGGACACCTGTCTACAGCTGCTCCTGCAGCCTCAATGGACTAGATCTAGGTGCTGCTAACTGACAAGTAGAAGCACTGCTACAAAGTCATCCTTAAATCAGCACTACCTTAACCAAAATGGCTTTATAATAATAATTTTTTATTTTTATTATTACAATTTGATTAAAATTATACAAAAATCTCTATTCTTTTCCTAAAAACATTTATTTTTCAGAATTAATATGTACCTACATAGGATGCTTGGAGAAAAAAAAATATTCAATTTTGCTGCTTTTTTTTTAATTCCAGAAATTTTCTTTTTAACCCCCAATTAATCCAAATTATTTGATCTTGTTTTACATTGAAACAACTACTCCAGAACTTTGTTTTCTTCTGTGCATTGTGTATTGTTAAAAAAAACAAGGGAAAATATTACTTATTTTCTTTCTGCATTCTTTGTAAAATCCTCTAGACAGAATTGTCCAGATGAAATCATATAAAAACTTTTATTTCCTGTTTGATTCCTCCACTTGTATTAATAGAAAGACTTAATCTGAAATGTATGTTTAACTACGTACATGCACACATATATATATAATTTCTAAAATTACCATAGTTAGCTATCAGAAAACAATGAATATATTTAGACAAAGGCAAGTTTATAATGTTGATGTTCTTTCAATACCGTGCCTATTTATACATAAAACTTGGTGAAGAACTTCCATTTTACTTATTACAACTGCTTTAGAGACAAAAACAATTGCTACATAGACAAATATGTGGGTTTTTTTAGTTTTCAAATAGATAAGAGATGCTAGGAATTTAAAAGTATCATTAATTTTATTTAGTACACCATGTTATTAAAGAAACTTGCTATCTTAATTATGCATTTAGTACTTAGATTACAATAACAATTTTTTATGCACTCTGGCACAGATTTTCCCTTTGAGGGATACAATGCAAGGGCCCAATTCTGCTCCCGTTTAAAGAAATTGCCTCAAAAAGGAACATGATTTGATCTTGTAAGGTGTAATATTATAGATGAAGGATTTCATTTTTAGGATCTGTGTTGACTTACATTATGTATGCAAGCTTAGATTTATTTTATATCTCACTATTGGTTTAGCTCATGACAAAATGAATTAAACAACGAATAGGTTACAGATATTTCCCTCGGGATGAGTGTATTTGATCTTTTTCTCTATTTTCTACATAATATTGAAATCAACAGCTCCTGAAACTTATGATAAATGCATTGTTTGTTTCACTATTTTTATTTTTGAAGAAATGCTGTATGTAGCAAAGTAGTCTTGAAGATGGAGTCTTTTTAATTAAACATGTTTACACATTAACATTTTACCTAAGTCATTTTTAGCACATTTTAGGTAATATAACCCATGTGTATTTGTGTAGCACTGATAATCCTCCTACACACAGTCAGAGAGAGACTGTAACAAAGGAATAGCAATACAAAACAGAGAACAATTCTGCTTGATTTTCCATTGCAGTCATTTTATCAGGGACAGGGAATATTTTACAGTCGTGCGCAGATGAAGGTTGCATGCATTCCCCAGCATTAAATTGTGGTAGAAAATGAAAAACCTAATAGCATTTTGATGTATTCCAGTTAGGTTTTCCATTAAGAGAAAAAGGTGATATGTTCACACCATTTGTCAGGAAAAGAAGAAATGAAGAAAATGTTGACAATTTCATTACACACTGGTTATGGGGTGATCTGAACTTACCTATTACAAGATAAAAAAAAAAAAAAAGAAAAACTATTGAAGATATTATTAGTTGAAAACACTACTTTTTATAGTTACTTTAAGTTCTGCTACAACTGTACAGTTGATATAACAGTATGAGCTGGAGATTTTAAGAGAGAGATTTCATATCATTCACAGCCTTGCTAAAAAAATCTTGTATCCCTTTTGAATGACATAGCATCGAACCAGTCCCACACTGTTGAACATTTCTCTGATAAAACTAGTCCTTAACAAATGTAACAGATAGTATAAAAAGTGCTTCTAAGTCTATC
>SAYO01014708.1:374-10614 GCA_004023745.1 Recurvirostra avosetta
GTGAAAACTCTTAGAACAGAACAGAATATTTTTGTTGGAAGGGACCTACAATGATCGTCTAGCCCAACTGCCTGGCCAATTCAGGGCTGACCAAAGGTTAAAGCATGTTTTTAAGGGCATTGTCCAAATGCATCCTAAACACTGAGAGGCCTGGGACATCAACCACCTCTGTAGGAAGCCTGTTCCAGTGTTTGACAACCCTCTTGGTAAAGAAATGCCTCCTAATGTCCAGTCTAAACCTCCCTTGGTGCAGTTTTGAACCATTCCCATGAGTCCTACCACTGGATACCAGGGAGAAGAGATCAGCAACATCTCTTGCAGGGCAGAAGATGACAGATGGATACTTGGTGGTCTCCTGTGTAATGGCCACAATTTCTCTCCTTTCAGCTTTGTCAGTTGCAGGCCTCTGTGTGTGCAGATGTGGGAGGATTAGAAGAGAAAGTGTGCAATGGATGGATGAGATGTCAACAATTTGCCTGGACCGGAGGAGGTAGGAGGGAATCCAGGGCTGGTCCCACCTAACGAACCACTTCAGGTATTGTATGGGGCAACCAAGAAGCCACCACCCCAGCCCTGAACCTCCCCTATACACTTCAGCCACTCCACAATATGTCTGGCCAGGTCCTCAGCTGGTGTAAATCAGAGTCGCTCCTTTGAAACCAGTGCAATGACCTGACAGCAGCTGTGAATTTGACACGGCACGCCGTCTTGCAGCTCACCCAGCTGTGTTTGATTTACATCTGGATCTACTTGGAAGTTCATGTCAAAGGCGTTGCCACAGTAGGAAGGGGTAGAAGCGGTGCAGGAGGGACGGCTTGCAAAATGCCCTCTGCTGGAAGAAGCCAAGCCCCACAGAAGGCATATGGCTGGGAGATGAGTTGGGCACTGATTTTCTCCCCCTTGCTTTGCCCCGACGATGCCAAGCTTCCTGCAATTACTGATTATGATGATTATAATGTTTCTGGTGTGTATGTGTTTGTGCACACGTGTGCAGTGGTTTCTTCCTAAATCCAATTGGGTTGGACATTGCCAGATGGTACAAAAGCTTACCGGAATTTCATTTTCAAATAAACCACAGACTTGGATGAGCTAATGTTGTTCCACATAAAAAGCCACAAAATTCAACAAAGTGATGTTGTTTCAAGAAGAGAACATGTCAAGCGAGAGAACCATCCGGTCGGCTCTGAAAGAGCTACACACTCCCCCTCGTGCTTTTAGAAGCTGTTTACGTACGAACGCCGGGCATACGGCACTGCAGCTCAGTTTAAACATTTCTTCACAGCTGATGTCTGCGGAGCAGAGCCTTGGCAGAAGCACCGCAGGAACCACATCTGCTCATAAGCCTTCCTGCGTTATTTTAACTGCTCCTGAAAGGCTGATGGCCCTGGAGGAACTGCAGCTTCTTTCTCCATAAGGACAGGTACACCACCACTGCTGGGGAACGTGTCTCCAGGTAGATGTCCTCACCACCGTCACCGACACAGGGGAGGTGACCTCCTGCAATGCTCCAGAGCTCAGATCCTCACAGCCCAGAAGCTGGGGGGCGTCCTGGGAACCAAACCGGGACCACTTGCTCATTTTATATGTAGCTCTCCACTGTTGCAGCTTTGTCAGAAGTGGTTGCTCTAGGTGGGGCGAGGACGAGCGATTCGGACACCAAGGGATAAAGCAGCAAAAGGACTTCAGCATTGCAGTGGTTCCTGATCTGCTAGAACCAAAAGCGCAGCCCCAGATGTCTTCTCTCCCTCTGGTACTTGCCGGGTGGGAGACGTAAAACCGGCAGGAACAGAGGCTGAGCGGGGTGAGGATGCAAGTCAGCCACAAGAAGAGACCCCTGCCCAAAGACCCACCTCTCCCTGCACCACCACCCCAAGCTGTCTGGCAAAACCAGGGTACGTAACTTCTGTGCATTCAGCCCCAAACAGCCTAATGCTGGCACAAATAACGCTGTGATTTAATAACAAATTGGCAAAAGCCTTCTCCCCCACCCAGCAAGCGCCACCGCCAGTCTGTGGCCAGCGAATTAGGTCTTGGCCTGGCTGAGGATGTGCGGAGCTGCTAGGGAAAGTGAGCCTGGCGCTCGGGGCCAGCAGCCACAGCACAGCCTCCCACGGGCCTCTGGCAGAGCCGCGAGGGCTACGTCTGCAAAAGGGCTTCAGCGTTGTGACGGTGAGACTTGCAGCTCCTAAGCTGTAGGACCCGAGAGCATGGCCCTAAGAGGGACCAGGTCTCCAGGCAGGGAGAGGCGAGCAGGGCCAGTACCACTGCCCAGAAAAGACTCACTGGTGGTGGTGGCATTTCGCCGTATCCCAGCACTGCAAGAAGTACCACAGCCACATCTGCAACAGTAAGGGTTTGGTGTCTATTTTAAAATGCATCTTAATATTGACGTCTTGCTGGAGATGGCTGAGCACGCACTGACTTGGGCTGATGGACATTGCACCAGACCTCTCTACCTTGGGCTGAGGGTCTCTTTCTCCGGCTGCTTTTCACGCCTGTTTTCAGCCCTTGCCATGCTGGCTATTTATTTCAGCCTAGAGCAGGCCCAAGAGATGTGGCTTATAAAGCATCCATGGCTCTATAGCCAAATTGGATCTCCCCTTTAAAAGGGTTGCTCCTGTGGCTTTCCTGGAGTGCGCAGTCACGTCCCTCTGCCTGCTGCCTGCACTGTCCCCCGTCTGTGCCCCATGCCGTGATGGAAGGGACACAGGGTAATCATTCCTCCTGCTTAGGAGACGGGAGGCGAAAAGGAGGCTTGCTGGAAATGCACTCCCGGGTTTCACCAGAAAGCAGTTAACAAAAAATGGAGGGGAAATTAAATCAGTATCAAAATAAATCAAGCCTGCGCTTCAGAGGAAGAATAATAAATGACCTCAGCTCCAAGAGGATGGTCCGCTCTCGCACTGGAAATAGGATGCTGGACACAACTCTGCCCGCCCAGGCCCCTTGGCAGCCCCTGCCCTGGTACCCGTGAGAGAATGTGGCACCAGTTGTTTTCAGGGAAGCGGCCTTCCTGCTCCCAGGGAAGCATCCAAACGCCAGCAGAGACAGCAAAGACATCTCGGCAAAGGCATTTTTTTTTCCCCCTAAACTCTTGAGTCTGCAGGATAGATTTTGTTTCAATTACGTCTTTATAAATAACTTTGTTTCGCACTCACCTGTTCATTTTCTGCCCTAGTTAGAATCAATATCACCGATAATTATCTGTCAGAGCATTTATACATCACTGGAAAGTGACTAACAAGGAAAAGTCTTTTTCTTTATGTATTTTTTTTTCAGACCGCTTTAAGTGAATTAACCAACAAAGAGAGATGGCAGATGGATGGTGGCTGGAGACTAGATACTAATTTTTACCTACAAATAAATGCGTTCTCGCAAAGAGAGGCAATCAAAGTCTTCCTGACAGCTCCGGCAGCCCCAGCAGGAGGGTCATCCCGCGGGGCTGTACCCTCTCTTCCTGCGCCATCTTGCCCGATGGACATCTGCGATGCACCAAGGTGGCTGCCGCAGCCCTAGCTGCCCCTCAGATGCCTGCTGGTGCCTCCCGCACCAGCCCTGCCTGCAGCAACCTGCCTCCCCAAGGGTGGTCGTCTTCTTCTTCCTTCCTCATTCTCCACCCAGCATGAGTTTTCCTCTCTGAGCTTCATATTTGACCCCTAATCTATGTTTGGAAAGTTTTCTTTCTCAGTCAAAGGGACTGTGCCTGGACTGGCTGCTAGAAGGATGAATGAATACCTCAGGTCAAAACGTACGTTTTACTGGTGAGCTGTCCTCCCTCCCCTTTTATTTCTTCTACCTTCCTCTTCCATTGGTGTAAAGCCACCTTGTGAGTTGCTTCTTAGCTAGAAGCAGCCAACATATTCCCCATTTGTCAGCACCATGTGCTCTGGAGCCACCATTCACTGTAGGGATGTCCTCTTTTTTGGCACATGAGCTATAGACACCACAAATATCAACGTGAGCAAAAACCTGGATACGTCTTTTTGCTGAATCTTCTCCAAGCAGCTCCCCATGGTTGCCCAAGGAAAAGAAAGAGAATCAAGATGCCCAGCTTGCTTTGGAGGCTGAAGAGCAGCAGCTAATGTGCTGCACCACACAGCAGCCCTCTCCCTGCTTACTCAGAGGGCAAAGTAGTGCTTCTGGCCACCACCTGCCCTGCTCTCCCATGTGGCCTCTCCCCAGGATGCTCAGGATGAGCCTTTTGTCCAGCCCTGCCCTGCTGGTGCCAGCCTGCTGGGATCCCAGAGCGGGAGGTGGAACTCCATTTGCACTGTGCCTGGTTCGCTGCATGGCCCCAGTGACAGGCGGTTGCGCCAAATGGTCTGCAGTCACTCATGTCCTGTGTCATCCTTTGTGTGCAGCACAAGCGTTGCATAAGTGAAGTGTTTGCATGATAGCCACCAGTAAATAAATCATAAGAAGTCCATCTATGAAGAACTTCTCCCACTCCCTTCTTTGTGGAGTTATTGGGGCCCCATCCAACATAATAACAACATTTTTTAAAGCAGAGGCAATCATTTACACTGGTGTAAATCAGAAATGCTGCTCCAACCCCAGCGGGTTTACCCCATGTGATTCACGCTCTTGTTTGCAAACATGAAACCACAATCCCCGGCCAAAAGGTTTGTAACTCAGGGAGGGAAACGGCTGGAAGCAGGAGCACAGAGATGGCATGGCTCACTGGGACCGTGCAGGAGGTCGGTAGCCCAGCCAGGTTTGTGTTTGCCAGGCTCGTGCTCCGCTATTGGCACACGTGGCATTGCACTGCCGGCTTCTAAACAACCCAAATGTCGGCTGGTGGTCCCAAGCTGTGACAGCCTGCTCAGGGTCTGGATCCCAGCGTGGACATTTGCCAGGTCTGAGAGCTTGGTCCACGATGGGCAAAGTCATCCCCCCTCCTTTCTTTCCTCTCTCACAGTGTCTTGGGGCTGTTTTTTCCTGTGAGAGTTTTGCCACCCGTGGTGCTCTGGGCCACACAGGGCTCTACGTGTGGGAGCAAATAATCATCATGGGAGCAAAGAGCCATCATCAGCAGCAAATCGCCTAATCCCAGAGGAGCAGCTTCAGATTCGGGCCCCAGAGAGGGTGGTCCTCCCATCAGCATCCACTGGTATGGCCGAGTCTGGCCTTCCTCACCGGTGGGGCTGTTCACATGGGCATGGCGGGCGGATTTTGGATGTAGGCTGTAGCGTGTCTTAGAGAAGAAGAGGAGGAAGAAGAAAAGCATTTCCACTTTTTTTTTACTTTTCTTATAGATTTATTTTTTTTTTCTTGCTCTGGTTTCTTACAAGAGAGAATCACAACATGTCTGACCCCACTAAATCTGGAAAAAGCCCCACCAGTTTCAAGCAGGTATGTCTCGGGGAGAGGCTGGGGCCATCCCGCTCCTTGCAGACAGCACGGCCATGCTCATTTATTCACCGGTGCAGAAGGTGGGCTTTGAGCTGCTTGTTGCTCCCGGGTTCCTGATACGCCAAGGCACAGGACAGGTACACTCAGGTGCTTGTAGAGGGAGGGAGTGAAATTTGGAGCAGGACTGGATTTCTTATCCTGGAGAGCATGGCTTGGGGTTGTGCTGCCACGGCTTGCTCCAGAGACAGATTTGCCTGTGTGATGCACTGCTGCAAACGCCAGTGTGCCCAGAAGCCACTCGTTCCCCCTGCCTGCACAATATCTTGGCAGCATGTTTGCTTGGCGGGTTCTTGGCTCCCGGGGTGCACGAGTACTCCTACCCTTGTGCAGAGGAGCCTGAAGCCGGGGGTGCCTGGTGCTCCTTGGTGCCTCCAGAGGTGCGGAACAAGCTGCTCCCAAGCACCACACACACAAAAAGTCACTCTGGTCACCCAGAGGCTGATCTCATGATTTAAGGCAGGAGGGGCTGATTCACTATTTTTGGCTGCATCCAGCACAATGTTGGTGTGGTTTGGTTTGTTTCTTAGCTCCCCCTGCCCTGCGGGGCTGGCTGGGCATCCCTGGGAGGACAAGGTGCTGCCAACGGCGACGGGAGCTTGCAGGAGGACAACTGCTCCTGGGAAGGTGAGGAGAAGCCCTCCGGCCACCCAACTCCACCACCAGCCAGGATGCCCAGGTGCAAAGGGAACTGCCGGGGTGCAGCCCCGGAACGGTACAGAGGGAAGACCTTTGCCAGCTGCCCCCACCACCTCCCACAGCCTTTGGCCATCTCCGATAAAAATAGCCGCTCGCCTCCATGCAGTGCATGCAGGCAGGCGGCTGTCTGCACCAGCTGGGCAGCGAGGCTTTCTTTTTCGGTTTATCGTGTGGCATCTATTTTAGCAAGTAGCTGCTCTCGAGAGGTTTTGCTCGTGGAAACACCTGCCTGCTGCTCTGCTCGCCCCAGCCAGCCCCGAGGCTCGGCGGGCAGCCAGTGCTCCCACCCCACGGCCCCGTCAGTCGCTAAATTCGTCCTGCCTCGAAACTGGGTCTTCCTCCATCACTGCAGGGGGTCAGCTGGGCCCTCTGCCTTTTTTATGGGCATTTCAACTGAAACTTGTAAAAGTAGGTTCGGGAAAAGGGATTCACATCCTCCCACCATCCTGTAAAAGGAAGGGGTTCAAGCTGCAGGTCCCAGGGTGGGCTTATGCCTTGCTTGAACTGCCTCAGAGCTGTTATAAAGTAGGTCCAGATACTTCACGAAGGGGCCTTCAAGATGGAGCTGTGTTGTAAAGATAAATAACAACACAGCCTCACAGCCTCTTCTTGGCTGCCGAAGCAGAAAATGTGCTGCAGGAAAACTTGTTCTGGCCTTGGAGAAGTTCACATCCAACCTGCTTTGCCCATTGCGCTCCAGCCCGTGGCCCCGCACAGCATCCCTTTTTCCCAAAACAAATACCAATCGTGGGAATGAAGGAGCAGGCCCTTCAGTGGGGTTCTGCATCGCACTGCATGCTGCGAGCCCTCGATCAGCCCTCAGCGTAGGTAAGAAATGAGATCCAAGAGTGAAGGGTCTCTGATGCTTTCATTTTCAAAACTGATCAGCAGTTCTGGCTGCCTTCATTTTGGGGTGTTCATCTCAGGACAGCTTCAGCAGAGCTGGCTTGTAGGGGCTGCAGAGCCCTCCTTCTCTGCAAGTCAAGGCCTTTGAAAGCTTTCCAGGTGGGAAAAGCAAAAGAGTGGGTTGCTTCGCTGTTGCTGAAAAATGCAGTCCAGGAACGCAGCCGTGTGTGATCCCCAGAGGCGCTCCCCGCTGCAGCTGGCCTCATCCTCCCGCCGCCGGTGCAGCAGCATCCCCCGAAACTGAGGGTCGACGTGCTCCATGAGCAGCGGCGGGACAACGATTTCACGCTACACAGCTGTCCCCATCCTCTGCGGGATGCGTTCGGACCAGGGTTGGGATGGGCGGCTGCGGCACGAAACCTGGTGCGGGGAGGGCAGGGAGCCAGCTGTGTGGCTGCCGCTTCCCTTTCCTCCTGCCGAGCTGCAGGAAACGGTCTGCAAAGAGACTTCGGCATCTGACAAAAATAATCAAGTTTCTCCAGCTCCCGCTCTCTTCGGGTGTGGAGCCTGTTTGGTGAGAAGAGTAAAAGGGGGGACCAGATGAAAGCCTCTGGTGTTTCCCATGGTCAGTTGTTTTCTCACTCCTTCTTTAACAAATTCTCCCAAATCTTCCCTTATTAGACTGCATGATCAGCACCCAGATTGAGGCTGGCGGACATTAGCCACCCCTTTCGCGGAGACAGCAGCCTCCCCGTGGACGGTAGGTCCTGCCTCTCGTGTAACTGCGGGAGCATCGCATTCCTCCTGGCAGCCTGCCCTGGGCTCTGGGGTGGCCCTGAGTCCCCAGGCGTCTCAGCGCAGAGGCCCACCCCAGTGCACCCCCAGGTTTCTGCCATCCACCAGCCCCACTGTAACCCCTGTGCATCGCCACCCGACCTGCCACTTGCCCGAGAGACGCTTGCAGTAACCGGTCTGCGCCCTTATGCATCTGGGAACAACGCCGTAGGTGATGATGAAAAACAGTAAAATGGAGGGAAGGAGTGCAGGACTTCAACTTGCCTCTCGCCGACTATCTTGCTGCCGGGCCGAGCTGTTTGCAGCCAGCCCCTGGGATGGTGCAAACCAGCCGGCTGCCAATTGACGTCAAAGGAGCGCTGGTGGTTTGCGCGAGCTGAGGGACTGCTTCTACTCAAGGTGGGTTTCCAACACCACAGAGAAATGTTTAAATCCGTCCCGTCCCGTCCCCCGTCCCCCCCCCGCCTTCCCCTCCCTCTGCTCCAGGAAACAAGTGCCTTATTTCATTCATTGGCTGTTTTGGTTATGGCAAGAATCCTGCCCATATTTTGGCTACTTGGATGTTTGCTGAGGACCGAGCAACCCAGATAATGCTAGCAAAGAGCAGGGGAGTGAAAAGAGAGGGGAAAGGTGGGGTGAAGCCAAGTTTAATCTCCTCTGCCCCAGTTTGGGCCGCATGTTTCCAGACAGGACTAAAGCCATGTATTTTTTCTTCTCACATCGCCTGCGATGTTTTTGAGGCTTGTGAAAAAGTGAGATGCGGAGTTCCTGCCATCCTTCTTCTCTTCCTCTTCAAATCACTGCGTGCACTGTGAAATTTGTCTTGGGCCAAGGGAGTTAATTTGAACTGAGTGCATTTCCTCTTGACTGCTCAAGTTGTCCTCCAGCCACTTTATTTTTATTTTGTGTTATACCTATTAGCTACAACCCCCATATTTTCGCTTGTCTCCGTGCGGATTTAACAGTGACGATGTCAGTACACTTTCCCTAAGCAAGTACTGTAAGTGCTAATTTATATCTAGCCCAGACCAATGTACTTAACTGCAACACATCTTTCCAAACATGGAGTGATTCCTATGGGGCATGCTCGGGGAAGTCAACACGTTGACTTCCATCAGCTTTGGGTCAGGCCTGAGCTCTTGAATCGGTCTGTATATATCGCTGCCAATACGCGAGGCTGTACTATTTAAGATAGTCCAAAACAAACATGCTTCGGGTGAGACCAGGGCGCAGACCATCACGTGAAAAGCTTTGTGATAACAGCTGACTGTGTTTGCTTTCATATGGCATTGAATCTTATTTCCCTGATTATTTTTAGTCTTCAAGGCTGTCTCTTAATCAGCCCACATTCTTTAATAGCTAGTGTTGCCTCTAGTGTGATGCAGCAGGTCTAATGGTGCTTTCTATTAAGCATGGGAAATATTAGTTAGCCTACAGGTAGAAGCAAGTGAGAATGAATTTCCTGCATGGGCTGATCCAAGGCTGCTGAACTGAGCACAAAGTTTTTCATCCATTTCAGTGGCCTTGAATCAGGTCCTTACAGCTACTGAAAGAAAAAAATCCCATCAAACTCCAAACCAGCCCCAATCAACACATTCATTTTAGTGGGAAAATCCTTACAGTAAGATGTGCCATGCTCAGACAAAGACAAATCAAACAAATCTTCATTCCTCTTTCACTCTACCTGCCTTTTTCCTCGTGGGGTGTGGATGTGCGGCCCCGAAGCCGCGCAGAGGTGAGGAGCAGAGCAAGCCTGGCGCTGAGCCCCGGCCGGACCAGAGGTCGTTCCCGTGCTTGAGAGGGGAGGCAAGGGAGGGGACACACTCCCAGCAGGATGCTTTAAAGAGCATTCAAGGCTTCGAAGCTGTTTGGAAATATGGGATATTGCAATAAATTCAGGAGGAGGTGAGCATTAAATGAGCATGCCACCAGGCCCAATCCCAAGCCTATTTTGACACGCAGCTGCTCAGGTCAAGCCCTGCCATGACACAGGACTTTTTTACGGTCACACATGGTCATGCACCTACATAAAGCTGTGGCTTTCCCATCCACAGCAGTTCTTGGTGTAGTTTTATGTATGTCCATGCGTAGACTTCATGGTATGTAGTGCCTCCCCAGCTCCCTGTCTGCAAGGGCACATGTGCGTACGTGCCAACACAGGCACATGTACAGCCATCCTAACAGAGCCTTGCCATCCATGCCTGAATGGCGCGGTTTCACCCATGGGTTGGTATGGCACATTGTTGTCTTCAGACCTCTTCAAACTGGGTCCCCCTCGAGGAGGTGCGTCAGCCTCGATCCTGCAAAGCTCATGGGATCCATCTAGGACAGCAGCCCACCTTATCATAGAATGGTTAGACTTGGGAGGGACCTTAAAGATCATTGAGTTCCAACCCCTCTACCATGGGCAGGGACACCTCCCACTAGACCGGGTTGCTCAAAGCCCCATCCAGCCTGGCCTCGAACACTTCCAGGGATGGGGCATCCACAA
>SAYO01014708.1:18610-60142 GCA_004023745.1 Recurvirostra avosetta
GCATGCACATATACTTCACAGGCAATGCACGCTTTCAATGGACTACCTGGACACTGTGCGCTTTGAAAACTGCAAGACACCACAGTGATGCAAAGTTCAGCAGGTCATCTCGAGAACTAGTAATTCTGCCTTGCATATTTTATATGAGTATTGCCTTGCAGTTTTGAGAGCTGATAAGAGCACCAAGAAATCTGTGTCTCTATACAGCCAGAAACTTTATAGAGAGGGAGGGAGCATTCTTCCTCTACCCTTGTACCTGCGTTGGCTAGACTTATAGTCGTCAGCTGAGATAAATTAGTGCAGTTGCCTTGAAGCAGAGCTGAGCAGACTGAGGCTTGGGCTGACATCTTATCCCAGGCTCTGCTGAGAAGTAGGTGTTTTTGAAACTTTGCTCAGGTGTTATTCCCGGCTCTTGGTTTGCCTGCCCAAACAAATCTGATTTAGACTTGCAAATCAGGCAGGGAGATGGCTGATCTCCCGCTTGTGGCCTGGTGAGTGCAGCCAGCCTGCTTGCTTCCCAGGTCCTACCGTGGAGCGGGAATGCAAATCTCCACAAGAAAGCGCGTGCTGTGCTCAATCCCCTTCCAAAACTTGCCCCATAAATGTGAAGGAGAAGTCATTCAAAGGCGCGGAAGAGCAGTGAGCACCTTTCATTTCCCAGTGCCGCCCCTGCTATGGCATGAGAAGGACAAGGGTCTGCTTGTCACACCACACCCCCCCTTGCTCCTTACACCAGTGGCAGCTTTAAAATAGGGTGGCTTTTATCAAGGGTAGCTATGCAGAGTCCGCCCCCACAAATGCATGGAAACTGGCAGTGAGTCAGAGCCTTTGTCACTCCGGGTTGCACCTGAGACCTTTGGATACCAGAGCACATGGACTTCCCTCGCTTTTGATAGCTGGAACTGGCAGTTGCCGTGCTGCATACAAAATATGTGTGAATGTATATTAAAGTCATACTCTGTGTTTAGCCAAAATAGCATTTTTGGTTCTGTTCAGTACTGTAAAAACATTTATTTTGCTTGGCGTCTTATCTGTCAGACACACGGCATGGTTGGGAATCTGTTATTTTAAACAGCAGCTTCTCTCTTTCTCTCTCTCTCCCTCTTAACCTCAGTACCGCCAGCAAACTATCAATATAAAAGCATTTTTATGACCTTGAAACTCCAAGTATGTATGTCTTGATAAAATTCACACTCCTGGTGTATTTGTCTTGTATCTACAGCGTGAATCAATCTTCCTATTCAGTTGCCAGCTTGAAAAAAATATTTGGGCTTATTGCAGATCTTAAAGCACTATACACATTTTCTCCCCCGTATCACCGAATTCTTACAGCAAGATCTCAGTTTCCAAGACTTGGCTACTATTAAATTTAATGACTTCCCCTGCAGCCTTAAACCAAGGGCGGCTTCAAAATGAGGGTGGTTCTTATTAAATGCAATTACTTTACTCCCGCAGCTTTCAAGGTAAGGGTCCATGGGAAAGGTGAATTTGGAAAATGGGGACACCTCCTTATATAAAGCATGCAGAAAACAGAGTGCTACTGACTGAGGGACCCCCTCCAAACAACGATGTGGGAATTTATAAGCCGATGGCGCAAATGTGTCTGATGGGGAAAATGGAAAACAGACAAACATTGATGACCGTTCCTCTTCTCTGAGGGATGAAAGTTGCTGTGCCGTGTAGAAGTGCTAGTGGACTGGCTGGAAGTCCCTGGATTCAGACCAGCAGGAGACAGAATCAGGCCTCCCTAATAAATGAGATATTAAGCCAAGACTATACGATGTGCCTGATTCTCCCTGGCAGGTGTTTTATTTAGCTGCCAACTTCTATCCAAAGTCAGGACAAAATAGCACGAAATCCACAGCCTAAGCTACACTCCGGGTACTGTAAGCAAGAATTTGCCTGTCGTGTAACTAAAGGGAAGGAAATCTCAGAATCCCTTCGAAATGCACCGAATACACGGGCAGCTCTTACAGCAATCCTCAGAGGCGAACAGAGATGCGTGGGGACATAGGGCAATTTCCAAATGGCTTATTATTCTCACAAGATGTTTGCAGAGGAATCTCTCTGTGAGACGCTGAAAATGAACACATTTCCAAATAGCAAAGGTGAGCCAAATGCAAATACTGACTGTGAGGGAGCACAAGACAGCAAGTGCTTAGATCCCATCAGCAGATTAATCACATGCCAGACCTGGAGGCAACTGCAACATCGCAAATACAACCATGTAGTGAGCTCTGCCCATGAACCAGAACTTGCCACTGGAAAACTGTTTTTTTTAACAGCCTCAGAGAGATAGGCGCTGTGATTGCTGTTTAAATAGAAGGAGAAACGGGAAGCGGGGAGAGACAGCATACAATGAGGTCAGAGCATGGCAGCTCACTCTCCTTCGGGTTCCTCATGTGAGGAAGAAACATTTTAGCAATATTTACTGGCAATACTTTTGCTCCATGCCAAAAAGAAAATAAATAACCTAAGATGGAGAAAATAAATAACCTAAGATGGATCGAGTTCCTCATGGAAAAGGCTTCTCATAGTTATCAGAGGTGAAACCAGAAGGGTGTGCAGGCAGACATGGATCCAGGAGACCCGTTTTGAAAGCAGTGGTGGCTCAGTCGCGAGCCCGTGCAGGGAACAGGAACTGTGGTGTGTGTCACGGCGTGGGCTGCTGGGGCTGGGTGGGCAGGAGTAAAGGGTGTCACGCTACCATGGGAGATGCTGTGATCAGCACCACAGTGATTTGTCAAATATTAGCAGATAGGCCAGGAAGTCCACAGGAGAACTAAAGATTTTCCTATGTGGTCTTTTCTCTCTTTTTTTTTACAAGGGAGAGGATCTCCCCTTTTAAATAGACAGGTAACATGCTGCTTTGCTGTACTGCAGAGCGTGCTTCCTGCGGACACAGAGATGGGGAGGGGCAGAAATTCAGCCTGGGACTTGCCATTGTCCCCCCGAAGGGCAACGCCACCCTCCCAGAGGTGGTGGTCTCCCTTTCTCACAGATGCACAGGGTGCTGCAGATACCTGTGGTAGTCTCAGGAAGACACTTCTGCTGAAAGCGGTTCTAACACCTCCTTTTTTAACAGGATCCAGGGCTCATGCAAGTGTGAAATGAAAGAAGCAGCTGTTGAGAGGGAGGAATGCAGAGAGGACTTCGTGGGTCTCCTCCCATTTCCCACCCCAAGGGAGTAGCTTGAGGTGGTGATAGGGTCGCCTTGGGGGTTGACTAAAATCCCCCAGGCCTCTGTGTGTGTGTGTGGTCCTCCTCCCAAAGTGACCCTTGGGCTATGCAAGGGATCACGGACTGCTTACTGCACTCCAGGGAAGCCCGGCCAAGATTTTCTTGTAGGACGATGCTCAGCAGCCTCAGTGGGCACCAGCCACCAGCATGAGGGCAGGGCCTGGGCTGGGAAGCAAGTCCCCAGGGAGGACAGGCAGGGCAGATAGGGTTGAACCCAACCACGGTGCTGGAAGAAATATCGGGCCCCTGAGGAGGAGAGAACAACCCAAGTTGCTCAGCTTTGTCTCATGACTGTAATTTTGCATCCTCAGCCTTGTCGTGGAATAGCTAACGTTCATTTTTTTTGTTCAGAGACAGACTTTAACTGACATTTGAAGATCTGAGAAGTGATACTGGAGATTTAGATGAGTCCTGTGTGAACAAAGCCCTGGATGAGACTCTTGGCTCTTACTTTGTTTAAAATAGGTATATGCCCTGCAGCCAGAAGCTGTTCGTCCAGACAGGCAGCAAGGAGGGGAGGCACTGTGGGATAGAGGAGGGGAGGCACTGTGGAATAATGGCTCGGCTCCCGGTGGGGACGTGCCTGGGACAGGAGAGGTGAACAGCCTGGGAATGATCAAGTTTTGTGGCATGCTGCAATAGGAAATGCCAGGAACGTGGATTTTGGGGACGAGGGTGCTTTGGGTAGGCAACAGACCATGGGCTATTGACAGAACCCAAAGTCTTTCAAGGGAGACTTTAGCTCTAATTCTGCCAGGTAGTGAAGAATAACCCATTTTACATTGCCTGGGGAGCACTTCAAATACGTTTATTTTCTTGTGGGAGCAATGGCTCCCGTTCCTCACTGCCAGGGCGGGTGGTGTTGCGAAGGGTGTCAGAGACATCTGAGCTGCCCAGCCCGACGACGACATGCCCTGCGTTCCCACCACGAGGGATGACTCCCTTCCTGCTTGGATGCCAAGTTCAATTTAATGCTGCAGGGCAAGCAATAAAAAGCCTGGCGTGGCAGCTCCCGCCCAGCCCAGCAGCTCCCCGGGCAGCCGTAACCCTTACTTGCGGATGTAAAGGTGATGGGCCAGAATGTAAAGGCAATCAAAGGGCAGAAACAATTGTTCTTCTTCTCCCTTTCTTTATGTAAGTACGGGAGAAGATTGAGAGAGGCACAAAAGAGGCGCCTAATTTCTAAGGGAGGATGAATGCCAGGTTTCGAAAAGCCCCTCCTTGCATTTGATTTCCTTCTGCCTTTTGCAGTTAACAATCACTGTTATTTTGTGTTGCTTGTGTCGGTATTTTTCTTGGTTATTGCATGTCTGCAAAATATTAAGAGCTCTGACAATTACAATAATAAGGATAAACAGCCCAGAAAAATGGTGTTAAAAATGCCCCATGTGGAAAAAAGAGTTCTCAGCCTTTCTTTTCTAGTCGCTTACCAATGTCAACGAAGCACAGTTTTGGGGCCCGAGGTGGGGCATGGTGCACGGCTTCTGCGCCTCTCTTGCAATGCCTGGATGGGAATTTGCTTGGCAGAAGAATGCGTGTCCCCATGGTTTGCGAACGCTTTCCCGTGTTCGCTAATGCCTGACCCTGACACAAGGCACCGTGCGCTGAGACACGGCTGCTGATGCTCAGGTACAGCCTCCCTCTCCCTGACCATAAAGGCGGGCAGGTGGAGATTTCCAGCCACCCTTTTTAATTTGCCTGTGCCCGTGCAGTTTCTTATTTCACGGTGAGGAGCGAAACTGCTGGGAAGATTCTGAGATGCTTCTTAGATCACATTAAAAATTAAAACTTGATTTAAGCGGACCCATTTTATGCCACCTTACTTCTTATCCAGCTCTCTATGAATCTATTTAATCAGTAACCCTCAGCCTTTCACTGAACAGTTCCCAAATTATTTCAGCTTTGTTGATCTGAATATCTTTGATATTCTTAAAACATGGCAAATAAACCAGTATCTTGTTCTGATTTGAAATATTTGTTATTAGAGTTTCCCCTTATAGCCTACAGTTTCTTCCTTAACTGCCTGGAAAATACCAGAAAACCATTCTTGCATTTCAGGTGCATTTTCACTTCTTTTCATGTGGTCTTAAAAATATCCCCAGTATCAACTTTTCTGATTATATTTAATAACATGAGAAGAAAAAAGACATTTAAAAGAAGTCAAGGTACCTTTACCGTGAACTGCACACACGTCTTCTCATCAGGTTGGTACGAAATACAAAGCATAACAAGTCCCACTAAGGACACCACACAGACCTGCAAGGGAAGAGATGTAAAATGTGTCAAAGTTAAAAAAAAAAACCTACAAAAATAATTTTTTTTTCAAGCCAAAACACCTTTCTGTGTTAGTGGGACCATAACTCGAGGTGCAGTGTGTCAGTGAAGTCGTTTGAGTAGGGGCTACAGCCATGGCGTGTAAGAGCCTCGTGTGTGTGGATGCACGTGCAAGGAGGGAAGAGCTTTAACCTTTACAGACACCGAGGCACAAAAAACTTAACTCAGAGGGACTTTTTGAATCAGACCTACAAAGACACAGCCCAGCAATAGCCTGGAGGATGTGTTTCGAGTTTTTGTCCATCTAGCCAACTGCGAAAAAGGAGCAGAAGACCTATGAAGTTGGGCTTGCAAGCCCAAAGAACACCATCCTACGTACCACTGGGTGCTGACAGGGTTTTTATGTCACCAGTGCAGGCTGTAAATCAGTAACCATAGGTGCCGCTGGATAAGAAGCAGCACAGTTTATAGCAGAGGCTTTCAACCTCTCCTAGAGTGAACACCTCACCAAAGAAGACATCTCCTCTGCAATCTGAGACTGCATTTTAGCCCTGTGGCAGTAATTGCTGAAGGTTAACAGTAATGGAAAAGTATTTATGCACTTTATTATTCATTTAGCTGTCTATATTATTAATTCTGAAGATTGAGATTTATTTGCAGGAGCAGACATTCACTGGTAGGTATTTTCCAGCCACATAAGAAGGGAAGATCCTGCTCTGAGGAGCTAGCCCTTTCTTAAGCAGTGTTTTCTGGGCCCCCCCCCTGCTGCTAAGCACTCCAGTCAAGTGCCTTCCTCTCCCATGTTTTTGAAGGACCAGAGAGCAGACCTCACAGGAGGACACAGGAGTCACAGCTCTGCAATAGGATTACTGCTTTTTGGCAGCTTCGACCCTGCCTGGACAAGAGGAGCCGGGTCCCCAGACACCCAGTGGGGGCTCCCTGTGCCGCTGTGGGGCTGGATCAGGGAATGAGAGGAGCCCCGACTGTGCCCGCAGAGGGAGAGGGTGGTGTTGGCGGCTGGAGCTACGCTTGGAGGAATCCACGCGTGTTTGGATTGCCTTAGAAGAACAGGTGAGTTGGTGGCATGCATGCGTTTTTTTAAATCCCACTTCATATCACACCTTTAAAAAAGGCCCAGGTGTGATGAGCCTTAGTGGGGACCTTCGCCGAGATCAGCCAGCATGCTTTCAGAGGTGCTAAGGCTTGTCTTCACACGGGGCTGGGAACAAGCCTTGGCCTCCTTGCTAGAAGCATCCTGATTTTAAATGGTAGCTACTAAATTCCCAGTGACTATGGTGAGAATCTGGGTTTTTTCCCCCCATTCCTTTTACTTCGGGTGTTTTGAAGGCTTCTTATTAATTTGAAGCTGTCTGCTTTCCCAAAGCAGTGGGATTTGCCTTCTCAGGCCAGACTTAGGCAGTAGTTGCCTTTGCTCAGGGGTGGGACTATGCCGTGGAGATGCCTGCAAGAGTGCGGGGCTCCTTCATTGCCCCGTCCCCACCTGCTCGCTGCACTCTGTGGCAGTGCTGTTCACATCCAGATTTCCAGCTCCCAGGGGAACTGCTTGACCTGCAATGAAAAATGCTTAACTGTCCTTTTAGGCAGCAATGGTTAAACACATTTCTTTTATGATCTGATAAATAAAATACCAAACTTTTCTTTATATCTTCACTGTTGGTGCCAGGCACTAGACAGCAGCCCTGTAAAGGAAGAGTGCCTCTCAACACACGGACAGTCATGTCCCTCAAGAAGAACCTGTGTGATTAATAACACTTTTTCCCATAAAGTTTTATTTCATGTCATCTCAGTAGGACATGAATAGGAAGTATTGCCTGAGAACATTTCCAAAGAAAGCGTCAGTATTATTTACTCCTTTCCATGTCATGTGTATTTATATTCTGGTCCTATGACTTACACACGGCCTCCAATTTATTTGTTTTCTTCTTTTTATTGTTGACAGCCATAGCTGACAGGGTTGTCGGGGGAAAAAACAACCTTTCTCGTCAAAGGTCCTTCAGCACTGGGGTTATTTTTTGCCCTATAGTGCTTCTATGTGACTCAACCATGTTTTATTTCTCAGGATTAATCGCCGATGTCCTTGGTCCCTTGCAGTGTATATTAATCTTTTAATTCAATTAACATGCCCATAAAACTTAAATCTTAAGGAGATCATATCTCTAGTAATATCCAAATGATAAACTCCCCCAGTGGCAGTAGTGGCTGAAGGAAAGAACGTGCAGCAAGAACTTAAAAAAAAATGCTTAAATACACTCTCTTAATGTTAGATCCCCAAATTCATGTGAAATGAAAGGAGCTGCTCACGTCAAAGCTAGACCTAAGTATTTCCAGGATCTGGTCCTGAAGGATCTTGTTATGAGCAATAAATCAAATTTGCTTTGCTTCAGCTACACTAGTGGGCATTTACACTTGCATGAACCGAGGGCCAGATTCGCCTCCAGGTTACTCTCGTGAGACATCATGGGACTGTGCCCACTCTCCCATTCCCATTCCCATTTTCCCACAGAAAGCCAACAGAGCTGCATTCATTTCCAAGGGCAGAGCCAGATACCAATGGTGGAATTTTCTCTCTACCATCAAGTGCCTCGTACAACTTCTGCAAAAGCCCTGTCGGCTTTCAACGCGGCAGGATCAGACCTCCCTCTTCAGAAAGCTTCCCATACAAAAGAGTATCGTTTAAAAGGATTTCCATTCCTGCACGCACTTTCTAAAGTTCCTCTGGGATTTAAATAATATACTCAGGAATACTTGAAGAGGCACATTTGTAGAGAGGTATTTATAAAAGATTACACTGAGTCGGGATTCCGGCAAGTCTTGGCCAGGATATTTCAGAAGGCTTAAGTATTTCTTTTATAACAATATACCAACTTTTTTTTTTTTAACAGAGATGTGTATTTTTGTATGTGATGGTAAAAAATAATGTTGCTGAAAATTATGACCCATATATGTTTTACATTTCAGTTCTTTAAAGGTAAATTCACTCACTGGAGCAAACTGAAGTGTGAAACATTTATACAGAAAACAGCTTTATGCTTCTATTTTATACATTATTAATAGATCAGTTTTGAATTATACCTGTGAAGTCTAATAGAATAACTATAAAAATCCTCTGGTAAATATTCATTAGGACCCACTAAGTGACTAAGACAGCTGCATTACAGCAGGCACATTATGGATGCTGTTGATGCTGATTGCTAAGTAGCATTAGGTAATCCTGCGTCCTAGGGCTTCAATAGCCACTGCAATATCCCAGCGTGAAGCATACATTTCCTATGCCTTATTGACAAAGTACAACTGAACTTGCTTTAGCACTTGCTTGCCACCAATCAATATGCATTTGTTATACAAATAAAATAGATTCTATAAGAGCTGCAGAATAGCAGTTAATTAGATCAGCTCTTGTAACTATTATCTGGAAATCTAGAAATATGCATTTCTTTGCTGAGTAAATTTCAACTCAAGTTTATTTCAAGATCCTATATTTCAAAATTTTCCAGACAGACTAACATGCCCTTTGCCGAATAGGTAGTGATGTGAAAGGTTATCCAAGGAAAGAATTTAAATTTAGAAAAGTACTGTCTCGAAGAAGAGCTTAATGTGATACAGATGTATTTAGGAAGGGTACAGATTTAATTTTGGTGAAGGCATACCCTGTGAAATCCCCCAGTTCATAATCCAGGGAGAATAGCTCCTTACTAGAGCCAGCTGAAAATCTTAAAAGTTTATGCTCTAGAAAAGTTTCAATACTCTTTCTTTTTAGCGGGAAGCAGTAGACATTCCTTCCATTGGACAGGAACATCTCAGGGCTGAAAAGTGACTTAAAAATTAATTTTTTTTAAACCACAATCAAAATAGGAGCAGACATTTTCTGGGTGACCCCCCACCCCAAAGAGGGCTAGAGCCTGTTGTTGTGAGAACTGAATTAAGATCCTACAGATTTCAGCAGGAATGGGAACTGATTCCAGCCGCGTTTAGGAGTGCGTCCCAGTTGATTTGCCTGGGAGGAGCCCTGCACCCACAAAGGTCTAGCATGCAGTCCTTGGCTCCTCAGGACTCCAGCTCTCCCCGTACGCGCACACAGGCTGGCACAACTGGCTGTTTCTCACAGCTTGCAGCCTCACACACTGCTTCCAAATATATGCTTCAACAGTGAGGCTGCGACTGTACCACAATGCACATTCGGCACTCACAAGGAGCATGCCTTTACATATCTCCATCATCTTAAAACGAGAACCCAAGCAGTAAAAAAGAAGATTGATCTCAAGCTTTCTTGTACCCAAAATCCCTCACCACCAGCTTTACTTCAGCTGATCCGCCATGCTGAAGAGCTCCACCGAAGCACGGAGGGCTGACACTCTGCCCATCATGGTGCCAGCATCCTCCTGCGCTCGCCAACCCCGTCCCTCCTGCTAAACTTAATACACTTCTGAAAAGAATCATGGGTAAGAAAAACAAGCACTTCATCTCTGACAGGAACAAACACAGGTGGCAATGCAGAAGGGTGTTTGGACAAAGGCCATTGCCACCCAGTGAGGACCACGAGGCTCGGGGCAAGGGAGTCGCTCTCCCTGTCCTCACCTCCCTGTGGCTCACTTGCATCTGGTCCTGCAAGGACTAAGCACAAGGTGTACGAGTGGCACAAGGACACCCCGTGGTAGTGATGGAGATGGTTATCTAATGTACAGAACTGGAGGAAACATGAACACATAGGGCACAAATTTCCACTGTGGTTTGCATTCATTATCTTTGCACACTGACATATTAATGTGGTTTGCTTTATTTCAAAGGATTTCAAAACCACAGATTGCTCTAGTCTGTCTGCATCTCTCCCTTGTATATTTGTGAAAGTGGTCTTTCTTTTGTTATTGCTAAAATTTTAGCCCAAGTGTTGCTATAGAATAGGTGGTTTTCTCCAGCAAAGCGCTTCCTACCCAGAGCATCTTGGAAACCCTGGCACATGAGGCTGGTAAAGCAGGAGAGTTGGCAGCATCCACCAAGACATGAAGGAAGGTGGCAAAAACCTGGATCGAAGGAGCATCTTGGGTCTACGCCACACCACAAGACAAATGCTGCAAACACTCACAAAGACATAGCATAGTCCATCTGCTCTTTATATGGGGGCTTGTTAGCAAGAACCTCCTGCAACAACCTTTAGGGGCAGAAAGCAAACATGTTGGAGGACAACACCTCTCAAATACAGGCAGTGCAATGCCACATGGCATTGCTGAGACCCACAGGTGGAGTCTTCCTTTTTAATAAGAACTTAAACTCCTAGACTTCAGGGGAAAAACTGCTATGAACAGAATTAAGAAGAAATTTCCATTATGGACAAGTTATTTCATAGTTGCTTACTTCAAGACTGGATCTTTCTGTTTGTAGGGACAAGGGTAAAGAAATTATCTCTTGTAGCTGTCTCTGAAGTCTCTGTCTTACCCTCAGAGGTGATACTTGGCTTGGCGACTGACCTGTCTTATCAGACATGGCAAGGCTTAGCTCCCCTCCACACATTTGGAGAAGCCATGTTATACACAATTTAACAATCCCACTGGACACAGACTTTGATGCAAGAAAGAAAATGTTCCTGTTGGTTTTGCCATTATGAACCAGGATCATCTCTGATGCCAGACATCTGTACAGGGTGTTGCAGACAGCAACACTGACACTGATGTTCATTTGCTTTATGAAGTTTGAGGAAATGGCAATGAAAGCGGGTGCTACAGGCAGCTTTCACTGCTAGCTTTCATCAGCCTCAGGTCTCACTACCACATGTAAAAGAAGCCAGTCTGACACATAGAGGTATTGGACCTTAATGGTTTTTCCTCTTACAGGTTTGTCATTAGATTTAAGGACAGTCTAGTTGCATATAAATTACCTCCAGAAATAATAGATATATGTAATAATGATAAACATGCACATTGTGGTTGCAGGCAAAGGCCACCATCATCTGGGAAATCATTCTCTTAACAGCCATAAAACCCCACGATAACTGACCATCCCTGTCCCACCTACAGAATAAAATAATGACGTCTTTACTACAGGTCCCTTCAAACCATGCAATAACACACCGTGACAGTTACACAACTTTCTTTTAAATACTGTAAAGTAATCAAACCCCTGCAAGAACATTCATAATCAAATGAAATTTGATTATGGCCAGTTGCTCAGCAGTGAAAATGGTCACTTGTGCTATGGTGAGATTTAATTCCCTTGGCAAAGCACTGCCAAGTCTACCATCGCTTACAAAGCCAGGAGCTACAGCAGCAGTCCATTACTGCTGTTAAGTCAGAAATACGGTGCTGGGTGATCAAACACCTGAGGGAACAAAAAAACCCGTTAAAAGGTCCCAGAGCCAGCAGTGATTTGCAATGTGAGAAGTGTAGGCGTGGCTAAGAGTGCCACCTGAACACAACCCACGGTTTGAGATGTGTCCATGACTATGAAGCTATGGAAAGCCATCATCTCTATAGTCATAAGGTTACCTAGGCTGAGAAAACCTGTTTGAACAATATCTCTCTCCAAATCTTGCCTAGGCTTTTGGCACAAATATAATCCAGCCAGGAACTCTGATTTCCTCCGTCCTTCCCCTTGAGGCTGTAGCTAGACCAGGGGGCTAAACCACAGAGGTGTCCGGCAATCAGCACTTGACCAGGTATCACACAGACCTCTGGTGTGCAGCTGCCTTCTCAAACCATTATGAAAGGTGACATTTCTACATTTTTTCCCATCAAAAATTTCCACTCTATACCTGATCAAAATAAAAGTATGGATTTCAATTAATCAGGCATCAATGCAGAGTTACTCTTAGAAAATGATCAGATTTAATGGCAGAGGGCTCTGAAGAATATGGCTCTGGTGCTACACAGATATATGGCTATAAACAAGCACTGGAAACCTCACCAGAGCATATTTCATGCAGTGTACCTCATTGCATACCATCCAGAGTTTCACATACTTTGGAGAAGGTTCAATTAAATACCTAAACTTGGAGGCTCTTCTTGAAGGCAGTTCCCCCTCGAATCTTTTGATGTTTGCCCATGGCTAATTGAAGCTTGCTTCTATAAAAAATGGATGCCTGCATGACTATAATTTCCATTAGCTGCTTTGATGGCACCAGTTTTTAAGTGTCACCTTTTATTAAAAATTGAAATCGGTTTCCCTAATAACAAGTAAAAGTTAAAAACCCAGCAAGGCTGTATAGGAGGTAAAGCCTGACTGAAAGCCACCTCCACAATTGCTGCAGGAAAAGGTGTCAAAAGCAACAACAGAAAAAAACAGCGAGGGGCCAGGGCTAACAAGAAAGTGTCTCTCTCCTTTCAGGCTTTAAAAGAGAACACATTTCAGGGTTTTTTAAACACTCAGTCATCCCCCGTATCAATATGGACGGGGATCAGTTGCCTCTCGCTCTAGCTGGGGATGCTTCCCAATTATTGACCCTCTCTAGGAAGATAAAAAGGTTGCCTCACGCATAAAGCGGTTGTCTGATGTTTGGCAGGGCCACCACTGTGCAGCTGGAGTGTCCGGCCTCGTGGAGAAATGTTACATCCAGCAGGTGGGAAGATCCGGAAAGAGAAAAGCAAGGAGGCTGACAGGGGTTTACCTGTACAGGCTTGCCTCGTTTTATCATGTGAGAGACCATCTGCAGAAAGGGTCTTAGGTGGAAACATCTACAGAGCCTCATCTGTGGGGAGATTGTCAGAAACAACGTGGCCCTTGCATTGCTTTGTTACACTGGGCCAGGGAAACAATCTAAATTACAGGAACAGCTATAGGTACAGCAAATCCCTTCTGGTCCAGAGGATCACGGGTCTAACCAACCCTGGTTAATCATCAGGGCACATTAAACCCCAATTTGTAATTTAGATCACTTTACAGCATGGTATCATCCTTTTTTCCCCAGATGACTGTATACAATGCTTCGTCCTTTCAGCATCCATCTCACAACAACATTCTTAAAGCCTCTCCTTAACAATTAGACATATCACCCTCGTTGTACCCATTTTCAGGATGAGAATCCCAACCCCTGTCCTCTCCCTGTTGCCATCTTCTACCATTTCCAAAGTTCAGCTTAATTTTAGGGGCCTCGCTGCTTCCCTGGGAACTGGGGATGCTGGAGCAACTTTGCTGAGAGCTGTACAAGCCCAGGAGGGTGCTGGGTGTGGGGAGGTTGTCACACCACCTTCCTGCCCTTCCAGCCCCAAAATGGCACAAACCCTGACAAGCTAAAGAGGCAGAGGCTGGGACAGCACTGCCTGTTACAGGCAGCACTATTGATTTTGGCACTCAGGTTTACCAGCCCACGAGCATGGGCTGAGCCGGTGGTAGGACCCACCATCTGAGTCACTCTCTCATGCAGAAGTACATCAATTAAACAAACATCTCAATTATCAGCGTCTGATAGGGATACGCAGCATCGGGAGATAGTCCTGGCTGTTTGCTATCCATGTTGTACTAAGCATCCAAAGATCTTCCAAGCATGAAATCCAGCCTAACTCCTCCGCCAGCCCAGGTTGTCTTGCACCATTCCCTGCTGCTGCCACGCAACATGCTCTCCCTCACCACTCATCTCCCGCAAGCTGTCCCTCACAGCTGGGTTTTCCAGCCATCGCAGGGTCTTCATTTGTCTCACCTATCCTTGTCTGTGAGAGACTCAAAGCAAAAAATTTGTTTCCCTTGGTGAAGGTTTTGGCTTAAACTTTTTTAAAGGTTCTTTTAAAATAGTATAAAAACTTAGAGAGACATAAACATTTCTAACTCCAGGTAAATTAAGAATAATTAAATGGCTTTTTCATTTAGAAGTCTGACAGCCTTTTGCACCCCAAAGCCCCGTATCAGCCTTACTCCACCAGGGCAGAGAAGCCAATGCTTGGACACTGATGCCAAAGAGCCACGAGCCATGGCTGCCCCTTGGGTAAAGCTCAGGGACCCTCTGGCCTGGGGAAACACCTGGGGAGACGTTGCCCCGAAGGGTCTGAACAGTGGGAAGCGTCAGAGCTCCTGGGCTGGGAGCTTGACCCATGGCAGATCTTTTGAGACACTTTTTGCAATAAAACAAATGATGACTGGAGCCACGGTTGCTGCCTTGAGCCACTTGAGAAACAGATCTTTTAAAAATGTTTTTTAAGATCCCAATTTTACGTACATCCATACATAAATATGGATTTAAAATAACTTTATGACAGAAATAATAAACACCCTGCATAACCATTTCTGATGAGCATTTCTGTAACTTTCTTAACTGCCTGAGTCTGCAAAACGGGGCTGAAAAGGAGCTTGCCTGTGAAAACTCTGATACTCTCTACGTTTGATCACAGTGGAAATAATCTAAGAGCAGATTTTTCAAGGAGAAATACATCGTTTCTTCTTCTGGGTGTCAAAAGGCCACAAGCTAATGAAAAAGAATGAAAAGGATACCATTAATATCTACTGCTTCTGCAACACTTTTCATCCAAGGATCTCAAAGCAAGGGGTGACGGATAGCCATTATTAACCCCACTTTACAGAGGAAATAACAAAGTCTTAGCAAGGTTAAGTAACTTGCCCAAAGCTACACAGCAAGTCAGTGGCAAGAGACGGAAAAAAAAAATAAAGCCCTGCACTCCTGGGTGGATTTGTGAAGAGTTTGTTCAAGCTCCTTCAAAACAGCAAGAAGGAAGAGGCTGCTGGGGTGCTCCAGGCTGCAGTTTTGGGAGCTCAGGACAGGTCTCACGGAGAAGTCGGTCAACTGCTTCAGACCCTGACACCTTCTCTGTAAATGGCTACAAGGTAGGTGAAACAAATGCCACCCTCACTGTTTTTAATTGCATTTATTTGCCTGTCCCTAGCGATGCGGTAGTGACATTTTACAGGGAAAAGGTTGTCGAAGCTGAAGCAGAAGTGGTAAATCACGTAGGCTCTGTGGTTTCTGTCCATAAACCTTTCCCTTGGTTTCTGACTAATGCCCCACGGATTTCGGACGAAACGCATTTCTAACTAGTAGGTTTTAACTGGGTTTCATGGTGAAACACTTTTGATATAATGCAGGCTGTATCGTTTCCTTCTGCAGGAGCTGCAGGAGGGAAGGGCCGACGCCAGGCACCCCTCGAGGAGGACCCCTTTGGTGTCGGGGATGTCCTCCGCTCCGCATCAGCAGATCACTGGCCACATTTATTCCACAGGGTGGTGAACCCAATCCCTGGCGTGCGCTATCCTCACAAACCTAGGTGCTCAGGGTTTGAACTGGTTTAATTCGGACTGCCTTGCATGGTTTTCCTCGGTAGCATTTTACTCTAGCTGCTTCTCTAAATAAGTTCCTTTTCATTGATGGTAATGCACTAAAGCACTTGATTTTCCGCAAGGAACGGTGTCACCATTTTGCCACTAATAAAGAAGAATAAAGAAATCTTTCAATCAATCAGGGTCTATTTAACACATTAGCAATTTTCCTTCATTTTTCTGTCATCCTGCATTAACAGCCGTGGGGTCAAATCCAGCCCTGGTGTAATTCCAAAGGAGTAACACTAGGAATGAGCTTCGCCCATTATCTCTAATGTTGCTAAAAAGGTCTCAATAATAGATTTTTTAAGTTCTTGATTCTGAATACTAATCAAGTCCTTTAAAAAGAGCACTTGAGTGGGATGATACTAAAACAAATATGCTCTGGTATTTTACACCACATCTTTCTGTTCTGTTGCTCATTTCTGTGCGAATAAATGGGTTCTGGGAAGTCACTTTCTGCCATGAGATTTGTTCTCAAGCAGCACGAGGGTCATCCATTCCTGACCTACATGCCCTCCATGGCAGCCTGCCACAGCAGCCCCAGAGCCAGCCATGGGACATCTAGCCACACATAGGATGTCCTAGCCAAGGGTCCTTCACGGACTAGTTTCCCTCCAGCTCTCCAGAGGCTGGTCCTCAGTACGCTCCCCGCCACAGCTCACCAGCAGCACCCTGTGACCCGCAGACCCAGAAACGCCGGCTCAGCAGCTCCTGGCCATGTCCATCTGATGTCCCAGTGGGCACCAAGTACCTCCATGGAGACATCACAGCACAGGGACAAAGTAAATGCAGCATCAGCATCATGTTGTACCTCCTGCATTTTGCCCCTCAGACATACGCTTTGCATTACTCCTTTGGTACATCAGCCATGGTCAGTGCTCCACACACGTTCTCCTGCTGGGAGGCTCTGGGGCTGCACCACCACCTCAACCTCTCCTTTCTAGCACCAGTTTCCTTTTACCACCCTCTCTGCTGACATCAGACCTCTCTTTCCCTTCTGCTTTGGGCTGAGGGTGCAGGAGAGCAGTGTGGCTCCCCAGGAGCCTGCCTGGCCACGTTTCCCTTGCCACACGGTCCTTGCCATCACCCTGAGGGCAAGCAGGGGGGCACCAAAAGCCATTTTGAACCAGGAAGGAATCAACCTGCACTTGAACGTGCCGGTGGCTCAACACCGCACCAGAATACCCAAGGTGAGTGAGAGTCACTGTCTGACTCAAATTGTAGGTACAGTAACCCCGGTCCACGGGCCCCTACCAGCAGCCCACAGGGGGCACTGGTCTTCCCGATAGCCAGGGCACCCTGTAAGACAAAGCAAAACGAAGCCCTGACCCTCACAGCCAGCACAGTCCCAGGAGATGTGTTCCCCCAGGGGTTAACCTGACTGGCTGGTGGGTGCAAAACATGGCCACCACAGCTGAGAGCTGAGTTTTGTTTCAAGTTGAGGACTAGCTCAGGAACACACACGGCAAGTTTTGCCTGTTTTTCAGGGGGGATCTCTGAAAGTGACTGAGCTTTGCCTTGTGTGGGCATCTAAATGTCACTACTGATGGTGGCTGCTGCTAAAAACAAGAGGGGTTAGAGCTCAGTCTTCAGAAAGTAGTGACTTTGGTGGGGTTTCAGGCCTGCCCAGGGGAGATCAGGAGTATGCGAATGCCTCAGATGGATGCTGTTTGTATGCTGATGACATTCACATGGGCCAGGGGCTGCTTCCATGGCTTTTCTCACATCCCTGACTGTACGCTAGTTCAGTCCAGCTCACTCTTTCTCCAGTCTTTGTGTGTCAAGTTTTTCTAGTGAAAAAGCTATTTCAGACCTGGGATACTACAGGTGCTGTCTGGAGAAGAAATAATCTGACCTCCAGGATCCCCAAATAAACAGTAGGAGTGAAAATGTCACATGCTGCTATTTTATCATCCGTACTCCCCCCTGGCCTGTAACAGCAAAAAACCCAGGAGGAAGTTCTCCTCCTGAGCAAGGGCAGACTCTCACCTTGTGAAACATTGCAAAACTCCTAGATACCTTCCCGGTCAGAAGAGAAACAAGAAGGGCTAGGTGAATAAGAGGAGCTCTTCCTTTCGGAGCTCAGGTCCTGCCCTTCCCACTCTTTGGAGGGTCGCCCAACAGGGTTAATGCAGCAAACCCCAAACAGTTCAGGTGTTTGGATAATCCTTCAGCTGGCAAGGAATTACATTTATGGGAGATGCTCCCATAGCTGTTTAGAGTACCGAGAAATCTGTAAGTACCTAAACACAAATTTATTTGCTGGGAGTTCTTACAGTCTAACAACACCCAAAACAGTGCTAACACATCAGTATATATTCTCCTGAATCCTGCTGCCTAGGGAAAAAAAACCACCAATCCTGCATACTAAGTCGCATCCATGGCACATCCCAGGCTCATAATCACCGACCCTGCCTCTCCGCAGGCAAACCGCACGTCCCCGACCACACGGCCAAGCGGGGCCACACCGCATACAGCACTGAGACCCGGCACCTCTTCCCAACATCTCCGCAGGGACAGCCAGTGCTGGGGACCAGCCCGGGCTTCCTCACCAGCGGATGCCTTCTATTTACACCCAGCAGGACCCTGCCCTTTACCCCGTCCCCGCCAGCCCGTGCGGTGACGCTGGCATGTCACTCGAAACTGCACGTGACTTGGCGGTAGCCACTGTTGGGCCCTGAGACGGGGCTCCCTCTCTCTGCCATGTTACCCATCCGCCAGCACCGTCCCCCTCCCCACGGCCACCTGCGGTCTCTCCCTCCGGTGGGGGAGAAGTTGCAGAACAGCAGGGAGGTAAGGGGTTAAATCACAGCGGTTCTTCAGCACAGCACAGAGAGGAAGCTCAAAAGACAGCCATTTCTCTCCCCTCACTATTACCAACACGCCCGGCTAAAAGTTGCAAGTTACAGAGTTATGCTCTCACTTCTAAAACCTGATCGTTAGGGTTTGGTGGGGAAAGAGGGAAGGCAGCATAAGTAATCAACATTTTTTTTCAGCATCACCAGGCAGGACTTGACTGCAAAGCACAAGCTAATACATACATCTAGTGAACAGCAACCCTGTATTTTATTTAAGGTCTGTTGGGTATTTCAGGGAAGAAGATGAAAGATCGTGTTATTCTGCAGGAGCAGTTTCCTTGGGAAAGTATACCCAGACATTTAATCCCAGGAATATTTATAGTTAGCATAACTCAAATGGTGTTGTGCATGCAGTTGGTTAGTCTAAAGTGGAGCGTCATGCAGCTTGCATTAATGTTGGCAAAGGCACTTTATGGAGAAACAGACTTTATGCTTACAATTATCCCAGCCCAATATGGAGTGTCTCTGACTAGCAGAGAAGAACTGATGCCTGCCATAAGGAAGCCCAGCACTGTTACAGAGATGCCTAATGCCAGCTGCAACAAAGCAAACAGCAGCGGGAAACGGCAGCCACAACAAGTGTGGGATTCCTCCTCCTGGCCAGTTTTGGGATCCCCCTTGGTTTTCTTCTGCTTCTTCTTCTTCATCGCGGACTCCTGCGTCTTGCTCGAGTCGGTGCTTTTCTCCCCTTCGGGTGCCTTCCCTGTCTGGCTCTGGTTATTCGGGGACGTGCTGTGCTGGGGTTTCTTCTCCTCCTCCTTTCCCATGCCGATGAACTTTAGGTTTTCACGTGCGTGTGTGTGTGCGCGCGCTGATGGGGGTGGGAGATTTTTGCCCCCCAAAGCTTCGCTTTGTGCTGGCTGAGTTGTTCCTGGTATTTGAATCAAGGAGGCTGAACAAATATGGAAAACATTTGGAGCAGATTGTCAGAGCTTCGAAATGCCACATATAGCCCAGAGAAGAGGGGGATTCAAGGGGGGTAGCGCACTGCCAACGTGCAGGCGCCGGCTCTGCACAGGGGCTGGCTGTGCACACACGGCTGAGCATGCGTGCCGCCACGGCTACGGAGGTGTGAGCACACACGTGTGCGCGTGTTCGTGGAGGAGCTGGACGGGCAAATAGCACGCAGAAAGTCTGCATTGCCAGCTGAGGAACAGGAGGGAAACCTGTCTGGCCAGGGAGCTGGGAGCGACCAAGTGCCTGTGTCTGCGTGCGCAGCGAGCGGACAGGTCAGGGCTCATCACGCCGGGGCTCCCCTGGGGATTACTGGCACGCAGCTCATAACGCGGTGAACCCACGCGGCACCATGCACACAACGGGCACGTTTCGTACACCGGCTGAATCCGATTAAATAGGTGCATTTCAGTGGGAGGGAGTTGACTATGTGCATGCTAAATATGAAATTAACACAAATAAAAATTCAAATTAATATCCTGGGGAGCTAAAAGGAATCCTGTCTCTTCCCAAAAGTTACAAAAGCACAGCTAGGCATGTTTTATGACGAGGCAGACAGGGACCAGCAATGAGGACTGGTGCTTCTGTGCAGGTACTGGTAGTGCATGGAGCTGAACATCTGCTGCGTGAGTTTCCAGGGCTGCAAGTTATCCATAGCAGGAAGACTGTTTACGTTACCTAAAAGAGAGAGGGATGTCTTAGGTGGTCACTGCACTTTGTCCATATGTTGGCTCATGTTGGTGCTTGGGGACAGCACACCAACAGAAGTGGCAGGCTTTTTTTTTTCCTGGAATACTCTAAAATTTTTCCGCAGTGGAATCCAGCGCTGGGAGCCCTGGCAGAGCCTCTCGGATGCTGGTGGGGCTCCCCAGGGGCTCACCCACAGAGGTGCCAGCAGGATTGGGGTCTGCAGAGTTAGATGGTGAATATTAGGTCTGTGAATAGGAAGGAGCAAGATGAAGTGGGTGGTGAGCAATCCCGTGCCGGAGGCGATGCCGGCAGCCGTGGGTTCAGCCAGGCCGCAGTGCACGCATCCTCACCAGGGAGAACCGTGGGAAGCGGGAGGCTGCCACGATGCCGGTGCTTAGCTCACGCCAGAGGAATTACTCAAAAGCTTAAGGGTAAGCAGGTGCTTAAACGCTTTGCTGGCCCGGGGCCCGAGTGCGTACAGCCTGATATATTGCCCTCCTACGAGCCAGGAGCTGCACTGGGGCCAGCAGAGCACTGAAACCCCTCCTCCATGCGTGCAGCTCCGTGTCCTCACTGTCACAGGGACGCCGTGAGGACACATGGGTTTTTGCTGCCCCACCGACATCAACAGGAGCAGCATAAATGGGCCAGCCGGCTCTGTCCTGACCATTTGGCTACGTATTTTTTTATTTTCCTTCCCACAGAGGAGTCATTTCGAGCAAATGACAGGAGCACAGCACTGGGAGGAGCAGGGCAGGTGGGAAGAAGCTGTCAGATGTTGGGGAAATCACCAGCAAAGCTGCCTTTGAATGCTACAGAGCGGTTCAGGGGGGAATAACCGAAACGTTGAAGCACTCGGAGAGGATCTTACGCATGCTGAGATAGCATCAAGGAAATCTTTCCTTTGACATATTGGCAATGCCTTCTGAGAAACTGCTCTATTTCCAGCACTTTATAGCATTTAACAGCAATGAACTGTGTCTTCTGTATTAATAAATTATGATGTCACTTTGTTTTACGGGTTAAGCAATATCCTCTTTGGTTATTTATATTACCGAACATATGAAAGAAAACTAGAAACAAAGTGATTTCAGACGCTTTCTGCACACATAACTCTCGTGCCATATCCATAGAGCAAGATTAAGATATATTGTTCAAAAAAGGAAAAGAAACTAGAGGGGAAAAAAACTGAAAAACCCTCTTCCCTACTCGTGTTATTTACTGTACCATGTTTTCATAGCTTCTTACCAAGACGTTTTGTCACTATCATCCACTTTTTAAAATATCCTTATGATACCTTGCACTCACTGGTGTACCTTGCCTCTCGATCTCAAAGCCACATACAATTGTATTTAACCACAGCTTTGAGAGGGATGAGGTGTTCAAGGAACACCACCAAGGTCAGACAGGGAAGCAGTGGCAAAACTGAGAACACACATTTTACTGCTTCATAGTTGAACGCCCACTTTAATAAGTATTAAATGAAGTTGAATTTTTTTTTTTCCTTTCTGCTCCTCTGTTCCCCTAGTTCTATGCCACAGATCTTTACTGTGGTTTTTCCCCCAGGAAAATCCCAGCACTGTTTACAGCACCTGGATTTGTGCTGACAGCTAGATTTTTGATGGTTGTCTTCAAAAAGGGGCCAAAATCCACCTGCTTTATTGATGCCGACAGTCATATTGGTTTCAGGAGGAGTAATTGCCTGAGGAAGATGAACAGGATTTAACCCAAAGCCAATAAAATGAACAAGCACCTACCTTACAGCCAATAACAGCCCTTGCTTATCTCCTGGCCCAAGAATCTCTCTTAAAACAGGTGTCTAAATACCTTTCTGCTCAGTAAGTATCTAAAAAACGAGGTCACACTCCATGGGCAGCACTTTGAATATCTCCTGCAGAGTATAGCTGAGAAATCCACTTGGGTCCCAGCCTCCTGCAGCCCCTTTGAAAATCCCAGTTGTATGTCTGGTGTTCAGAGTCCTTAAGGCAGAAGCCTAGGCCAGTTCAGGGGACATCTTCTGTACAGCAACCAAAACGTTTGGATATGAAACTATGAAACGTGGCCAACATAGACCAAAGTTCACCTTCTCACAGACGTTGGGTCCAGAATAGCTGCACCACTCGGAGCACTTGGTTTTTCCAAGGGAACTAAAGACATTAGTTGCCATCAGCACTGGTCGCACTGAGACCGGGACCCTCTCCAAGGCTGAGTACAACGCGCCTACTCAGAGAGGCACCATCACCACAGTGAAGGGCAGCAGGACATGGCCTGTCAGTAGCCGCTTTCAGCCACCTTCTTTGCTGGTCCTGCTCTTCGCATGGTTCTTTGAGTAACATAGCGATCGAACAACAGCTCATCTGCTTTTACCAGGACAACTTTGGGACTTTGATGGATGCTAACCAGTTGCTAATAAAGATGGTCACTTGTAATTTAAAAAAAAATACATATCGCATAGTTAAAATGCTATACGCCGTATCTAATCTCTGCAGCAATACACAGTTACATAGAGAAAAAATTAGGGGTCAAATATATTGAAAAAATTGGGGATGGGGATGTTGTTGTTTTGACATGATTAAACACTGCGTACAAGTTTCCCTCTGCCTTGGCTAGCTTTTCCTGCAAAGTCAAACGTGCATATCTTACATGCTGGGAAGTTTAATGGGGATGGAGAAAAGAGGCGGATGCAGGATTGATCTTCCATAATTATTATCTGAACCAGATTGTATTTGCTGATTCCACTTGGCATTAACAATCGAGTGTAAAACAGCTGTGAAAGAATTCACAGCACTGGCGAGCAATGAGAAATTAAAAGAATTACTTTTTTAGAAATTGAAAGATTAAACGAGGACACTGAACTAACACTAAATTTTCTCGAGTAATACATCTTCCGGATGTCACTTGGATTTTCTCGGCAACACAAGAATAATCATTACCCTTTTATGCCCAAAGGCCCTGATTAAGTATGTTCTTAAATTAAGCACATGCTTGAATAGCCGTCCTGGATGAGGATGTTTTTTGATTCGAGCCCAGCTACCATCTCTCATGTGGCACGCAGTTGTAATTTCGTGTCCTTTACACAAAATGAGTCATGTTGCACAGCTTTTCCATAGCCAGATACTGTCCTCTGTAAAACATTGCCTGCTCTTGTCCCTCCCTTTGCCAAAAGGCAGCGCAAACCGGGTGACGATGACAAGAAGCCAAACAGCACACACAACGTCAGACATAGAAATGGCAAGATCTGGGCTGCAGCTTTGCGATGACACAGTCTTTCCTATTTCTTCTCCTACCCGCAAGGACACACAACGTTGCATGGGACTCCAGAAAACTCAGATTTTTCTCCACTGTGATTTTTACCCTGGAAATAAAGTGGGTTTGGCGTGGTTGAACCCACACAGACACACAGATGCACGCTCCCACATAATCGCATTTATACAGATATTTCTTCAAGGCATCAGCAGTCCGGCCAAGTGCCAATCGCAGGGTTGCAGCACACAAATCCGGAGCAGCAGAATTAGCAGGGAACAAAGGCTTGGACGGGGCTCATCACACTGCCCCAAGGACTGCGGGGCATTTGGCTCCCTTTGCCCCAAGCGCAGCTCCACAAAAGGCTGCTGACCAAGGGACACCCTCAGAGATGCCACCCCCAGCGCAATGTCTGGGGCCGGGAGGGAGCCAAATGTGCTGCAGCCGGCCAAAGGGTCACCCACTCTCCAAGACAGTCTGGTCTATGTAGAAGTCGAGATCCTGCCTCATCCTCGCTCCTTTTTCCCCTGCTTCCCTCACCCGGCAGCAAGCCATGGACCGCAGAGCCAACGCACCATCGAATAGCCAAACTTCCGCACAGCTGTGATCTGCTAAATAGCAGAGGGTTCCCCACTAAAATAAATGGCGAAAGATTCTCCCTGAAAGCAGAGGTTTGAAGGCAGCTGCTGTGATTTCTGAAGACTGATGCCCATTGACAGCGGATAATAATAATATCTAGCTCTTGAAAGCGCAATTACATAAAAGACAAGGCCAATTAGAAATGGGTCTGACACACGCAATTCAGGCTGGCTTCTGACATGGCCATTTTTAAAGTTCAGGTCATCTGGAGGTGAGGCTTGTTTTCAGCATGCTCTTTTGAGGCCAGTCCACATCGTTTTGCGTGTCTGTAGGCTCTGCTGTGAGCGCTGGGTTGGGCCAGATGATCTCCAGAGGAACCATCCAACCCACATTACTCTTTGTGAGTGCTCTATAGGCCCTTTTGGCGTTACTAGGGATAAGACTAAGGTGTGAAGCTCTTCATTTTAGCCGGATGGGGTGACAGACGTGGAAAGAAGTAGAACAGGAGTTGTTTTATGTCAGGTTACTCCACACTCGTAGGCTGTATATTTGACCACACGCATTACTGCCTCCAGCCATATCATCCGACCACGAGGTAAATCTGTGAATACAAAATAAATCAGGTCTGTCAGATTAGGAAGAAATTGTGTTTTGCAGCCTCCACAATGACTGTGCTACACCCATTTAAATTCCTAAATCTTTGCTTTTGCTGAAACTCTATTAGCTAAAACTCTATTAGCTCCTCGCCTCCAGCTGTGGTTCCCCGAATCCAGACAGTGACCCAGGCATTTACAGTGGTCTCCTATAGAAAACTTACCAGTAGTAAAGCTGTTCATAATGATCTGACTGTTTCTGTCTCGCCTTCTGTTCTTACGGCAGATTCTTTGGGGTGGAAGTCATATTTTATTGTGTTTCTGCATGAGGCCTGGAGAGGGTCCTTAGGTGCTACAGCTGACAGGCCCTCAAAATTGGGATGGAGCAGTAAGAGGCGAGAAGCTGCGATACTACAAGAAAGTAAAAGTAACCACTGCGGCTTGCTGTACACATGCCTGTACCCTGGCAAGTATTTTATACCAGGCCAGAGTCCTCCGCATCTCACTGAGCAGAGTTAGGGAGTTTGAAAACGAGGGACACAAACACTCTGTGTCCTTTCCAAAGCTGGTCCTCTTTCTTCAAAGTATATTTGATGAGGATACTGTCCGTCAAAATACGTTAATGAGATGCTATGGCTGTTAGACCTTCTCACCAGGTGTTAATTATTACTTGGTTAAACAGAGGCAAATCCTCTTACTCATGTTCTTGCCGAGGATAACGATTAGGTCTGTTCCGTGTATGTGCTCTCGGGAATGCATACGTACGCACACATCCACGCGCGCAGGCACACGCAGGGCTCAAGCTGCCGCCTTAGACAATACGCAGAAGTGGCAGGAAACCTGCCCCCGGCTTTACGCTGGGACACAGGCACCGTGGGCAGCAGAGGGAAGGGCAAGGGCTCCTGCTCTCGCCTTTCATTAATGAGAGGGATAAAACGAAGGAGCTTGACCCCGTACGAGGAAGAAGGAAGCCTCTGCAGCAGCACCGTTGCAGCCACGTCCGTCACGCACACCCCGATATGAATCAGTCTTGTTAATAATTCTTTGATTTGGCCTGTAACACAAATTGTTTTCATTTAAAAGCACAGGTCTCACCCTTTCCAAGTGAAAGCAATGCTCGGGGGTCCCAACCGCACATGCCGCCTGCCACAGGGTAGCACCTGTGCCCGTGTCCCTGGCTCAGCAGGCAATGAGGCTGAATTAGCCCAAAACTCTCCCTCTAGAAAAAAAAAACACCAGCCCCTTTGGGTTTTTCTCCTGGAGCAGGGACACATGCCGTGGCAGTATGGTGGTGGCAGCCCCGCTGCGAGCACAGCCAACACAGCTGGCAGAAGCATCACCCTCATGGGCTGCCGATCTCCATTTTACCTTGGAGAAACTGCAGTTGTCTCTGCCCCGTCCCAGCAGGCAGCCCCTCACCAGTACTTGCAACCCACGGAGGGTAAGCTTGCGGAGGCGAAGCCCAGCTAAGGGCTTTGGGCACAGGACTCTGACTGTCTCTGTACAGGGTGAGGATGGGATGAAAAAGAAAAGCAAGGCATGGGTCTCACGGTTCAGCTCTCCATTTCTCTCACACACACCCAAACACAGAGCTCCGAGCCCACAGAAAGTGGCAGGATGGACTGCAAGCAATCCTGCCAGGTGGAGAGATGATATTTAAAATCCATCTAAGCTCTGGCTTCGCTCAGCTCTGACTCCCAAGCTCTGACTGTGCAGGTGGGGCTCACAGGCAGGATGGAGGGATCAGTTGGCGCAGGAGCCGAGGAGCTCGCCTTCATAGCAGCGGTGCCAAATGTGCGCAGCTTGTCCCACGCAGTCGATGCTTTGTAACGAAACTAAAAAGGCCTTTTTTTCAAGAGGCACACGAAAAAAAATTGCTTCTGAGTTGGTGTAACGCTACCAGCAGCTCTAATAAGGTGCTCTCTCTGAAGACCCTGGACAAACCTTGTGGTGCATATGCATATGTATCTCATTTTTCAGACTTTCTGGCATTTACAGACACTTGGGGCTTTGTTTCTGCAGCTGGCTCAAGGTCTCACGCTGGCACTTGGGTAGTCTCACTGCGTTACTCACTGCTCCAGCCGTACTTCAAGGTCTGATGTACTCACAGGCACTGCAGTTGCCTGAAATACATATTTGGGTTCTCTGGAAGGCACCAGCTGGAATTTGCTGTAGAGCTCTCAGTCTTTCAAAAGCAAGCAGTTGTGACTTTCCTCCAACCAGGGCCCACCGTAAATGGTGGCTTTTCTCAGAGTCACCTTTGGAGCCTGAAGCACCTCAGTGCTGGAGCTGAAGTCTTCAGCCCAATCGAAGTTTGTTGCTGACCTTGGTGTGGCCAAGATTTGCCCCTACCTCTTGGCTGCTTTGAAAATGGAGCCCATGGTCTTCCTTGGAGATGGGAGACCTGAGTACACTGGGGTTCATTTCTTCCAGTCCCCTCCTGAGTTTCTGTTAGCAACTATAGGGTTGACTAGATACCAGGCCATAATCTTCTGCCTCACAAAGAGCTGGTTACTCCCAGAAATCAGTATCCCTTTTCTTCCTGCATTGCTGCGTTCATGTAAACCATCTATAAATCATCTCTGTAAAAGACCAAAGCTGCCTGCTCTTTATCTGAGGCAAAGCAGAGGCCTGAGACTCAGGCCAGAGCTGTGTGACAGCAGATTTGGGACTCTTGACATCTGCCACCTCTCCCCTGAAAGAGCCACCACCTGGCCCTTGTCTCTGCACTCCACCTCTCCTTGGACTTGGTTTCCCTCTGGTCAGCAATAACAACATGGCTTCGTGTCCTCCGTTTTCTCAGACCGGTGACCTTTTACGTGAAAGGGTTCTTGAGGACACAGGGCTTTCTGTGCTGCCAGAATTACTGCATGTGCTCCACCAGATGTTGAAGAATATTCCCTCCCATCCAAAGTTACCCTGAGTATTATATTTTCTTGGCTTAGCATTGTTATGAAATGTCAGGGCTTCGCAACTTCTCTGACTCTCTTTTGCAATGCTCCCGAGGGAACACAACCACTTTTAAAGCACTGGTTGGGTCCAGCAAACCCTACGGACTTGCATCATCTTTCCTTCTGGAAGAACCTCAACCATCCCTGCAAGATAGGTGAGACATAGCAGGATGGGAGATGAAAGCAAGACGTGCTGAAAGCCGATCTGGAAGGCAGTTGCTAGTGGAATTGTCTGAGGGCTGCCTGGGGACTGCTTTTAGTTAATATTTGCCTGTCGCACAAAAGAGGGAGGAGTGCATCGTGAAATTTCCTGATGACACAGACATGCGAGTGCTTGTCAATACACAAGAGGCCCCAGTCTATCAAACAGGAAGAACTGCATGACCTTGAGGATGGGAACAATGGGAATAGGATGAAATTCAATTGTGCCAAATGTAAGGTTTGGCACGTAAGGCTGAAGTGTCAGAGTTTCTCTGGGAAAACAAAGTCTCAGGCACCTTGGCTGGTCGCAGGATTACTGTGAAATGGCAGCATAGCATGGCAATGGAAAAAGGTACATGTGATCAAGGCTGCGTCAAGTATTTCCAAGGTGGGCCTGAAAAGTATTAGTGATGGAGAACAAGTACTGGTGGACCCTGTGAGGATGCTGCATACAGCTTTATTCACCTCTATTCGAGAAAGATGAATTGTGACTGGAGCAAGCATAACTAAGTGTTGGTAGGGTGCTTGGTGGGGGGCTGGAGACCCTACTTAACAACAGGAAACTGAAAGGGATTGCCTTGTTCAGCCTAACAACATTAAAGGTTAGGGAGGACACGATTGGTCTATAAATATCTTGTGTTAAACTTAAAACAATGTTGGCACAAGGACAAATGGATACAAATGGCCATGAGTACATTTAGCCTGGAAACCAGAGGAAGGTTTCTAACCATTGGAGCAGTGAGGCTGGGGAACAGCAAGAAACACAGCTTGCTGTAAGACACTGCACTATCAATTTTTGAATTGCACCATTTGACGTGGTCGCTTGAGACAATTCAGTGATGCAGGAAGCGCCTTCCCTTCCAAATCCCCATTGTGGGCACGCTTTCGGCTCCATCTTGCTCATACAGGCGCCCTGACTCAGCCACAGGAGGAGGCAGGGCTCTTGGTCCCCTGCACAGCTGTTTTAGGGCTTGGCATAATCCAACTCTTAATTTGTTAGTGGCAATTTTTTTGTTTTCATGCATTTCTTAAAGAATAAACTGGAGACTTACATCAGTAACCAGGTTTGTTTTGGTGTGGTTTTTTTTTGTAGTTAATACTTTGTACTTATATAGCATCTTTCATCTTTCAAAGTGCTTTACATACATTAATTATTTAATTCTCCCCGTACCCCCTTTGATCTAGGCAAGTATTATGATGCTCAGTTTACAAGTGGGGAAAGCAAACGCAGAAGAGCAAATCCTTGCTGCTAGGCTCATCCCACCAGGACTGATGTGGCTTCATCACCCTAAAAGGCAAGGAGAGGTTACATGATGTGCACAGGGTCGACAAGTGATGGAGGCAGGGTGGTAACTCTTCTGGCTACCCTGTCATTGCGTAGAGGAAGAGATGCTGGATGTACAATAGATGACCAGAAAATAATGTGTCCTGTGCTCCCAAGAAAGGCCCAGAATTTAGTTTATTTCGAGCATGTAGAACAAAGCTATCACAATGGCTAGGTGACTAAGACCCAAGTAACAGCAATAAATGCAAATAGTTAAAAGTAGCAAATGAGTAAGAGCTGACATTGATCTGTGCAGACGTGCATTCAGTGAAAGGATGCAAGTCTTCCCTTTCGGTTAAAAAAAAATAACAAGTGATATATTTTTGATTGTTCTTGTGTTGACTGTTTACATCGTCTTTCAGAGTGACTGTCAGAGGCTGATTTGGAGATTTTATTGCTAAATAACTGAGCAATTTTTCTTGCAAATTCACATAGTGATGTTATTTGTGTGTTTGGACTGCTGTGATGATGTGAGGATGCTTCAAATGCACTCTGCCTTATTCCGAACAGAAGTCTTGCATTCCCTCTCTCCTTTTCATCCTTTTTAAAGGACATTTCTGTCTTACAGGGTCAAGCAGCGTGGTCTGTTAAGCAGAGCAGGAACCTGGGAAATAACACACTTGGGGTCTAGCGCTCATTCTGCTGGTGGTTCGGTGTCTGACGTTGCACAAGGGTGGTCGCTTCATTTCAGTGGCCAGTGCCCAGAGTGGAAGTTAAAAGATCAGGCTACTGATTTTGACAGATACTGACTCATTCTGAGGCCAAGACAATGCTATTTAGCACTAGCTTGCTGCCCAGTCTTATGGGACAGCAACGTTGTTTGTAAGGGAAACGCGGCTCTGTGCATCCTCCTCCTGGCAGAGCAAACACAGCTTGTGCCCAGAGCAGCTCCTGTGCTCCTCTGGGTCAGTCAGCACTATAGCATAATTGCCCTTTGGGGGGAAAAAAATGGGGAGAAGGCCTGGATTTGGTCATATTTTCCCTGCAGCAAAATTTTCTCCTCTTACTGCTAGCATTAATTCCTAGAGAAGTAAAATGACTAAGGTTTTTTAATTTCATGGTCATTTTGATATGCTAAATGGTGCCAGGAGAGTCAGTGGGAAATTAACAGAGTTCAAATCCCCATGGAACATGGAAATTGCAGTTAAAATAGTGCTGCTAAATATTAGTAATTAGCAAAAATTATTTTAAAGTGTAGCATTTTAATTAGCTGCAAATGCTGCTCACTACGCATTAGTGTTACTCACAAAATTGACTACACCTAAAACAGTTAAGCTCCTCACCTGCACAAATCCCTTGGGCGTCCGTGGGTAATAACTATGAGACCCATGGGGTTGTACACTAAATAGAAGGAAAACTGTATTAACGGAACAATACTGAAACCATTATCTTCTAACAAGCATGGCAGACTCAAAGATGCAGTTGTTGCAACTGTCTTGTTGTGTCACTCCCTCCCGCCTGAGTTCCTCCGCGTTTTTTAGTATTAATTTCTTATTATCCATTCCTTAGGACCCATGTTAAAACAGGGCCCTCGTCTATCCTGTTCTAGCTTATCCTAGCTCGCTGCATCCATGGGCTTTCCCAATATTTAGTAATTGTCCTTAATGCCAGAAGATCTCATTCTGCAGTCATGGACTTGTCCCTCGGGAAGGTGCCGCCTTCTCCCCAGGCCCTTTCTTGTTCTGTAGAAAGTCCCACGGTGTGACAAGAGCAAAGCAACAGACCTCAGTCCCCAGCCTGACGCAGTGTGCAGGGCACCGGCTGTGTAGGAAGAGGCAGAGCCCACGCCAACGATGAGAGAAAGAAAATAAGAGAAAGCTCACGCTAGGACAGTGCAATCTCTGCCACACAGAGTCATGGAGGACTGATACACCTCAAAGCAAAGCCATGCACAACACAGGATCTGTGGACTGGCTGAAGGAACGGGCTGGGTGCATTCATGTTTGGAAAACCTGCAGATGGGGACCTGAAGGAAGAGGAGCTGGGGCAGAGTGGGGCATGGGAGCACCTTCCCTCTGTCTCTGTGACGTTGTGACACGGGACGTCAAGGTAAGATTGTCCAACAGCCTGATAAGGTGCCCCTAGAAAGACCAAGGGCTGCTTGTATTGCTGTTTTAAAATGAGGAACTGAGGCACAGAGCAATTGACTTCTGTAAGCTTAGGGTCTCTTGAGGACCCTCGGTGTAGCAGATCTGCTAGAGTACTCAGGTGCTTACCTCCAAGCAACGCCAATGGGACGTGCATCCCTAAATACGCCCGGTGAGCTGGGTCGAGGCCTGTTCAAGGACATACGGGCAGTCTGCGGCACAGCTAGGAGTTGTACTCCTGCCATCTGAGCCCAGGCAAGTGCCTTTACAATAAGATCATTCATGTCCTTACGTGTATGTCCTCTGCTTGCTGAGGAATTAATAGCTGTATATTAGAAATACTATGCTGAAGGAAATTTAAACTTCAGTTGCACTGCCACTATGAAATCCCTTGGACATATTTCTTTTATAAATATCAGCTGACAAGGGTGCTGCTACAGGCAACCATCAGATGACAGAGAAAGATGATCATGATGGGGTCGGTCCACATGGCCAAAAATGCACTGACCATCCTGTGTCGTCCTGTGAATCAGGGCATCACGGAGCTGGACCCCGTTCGCACCAGCCCGTGGGTTCAGAGGCATCCAGAAAAAAGTTGGTGGGCTAATGGCAAAAGTTGGGTCTCTGTCCTAAACTTTTCTCTCATGTCATTGCTGCACAAGATGCAAGGAAGAGCGTTGCTTTTAGGATACGCAGCAACAGTAACATTTGTGAAATCTCAACTGATTTCAAACACTTCCAGTTCAAGCTACATCGAAAAAAGCAACAAAAGGTTGGGGGCTATCGATACACCATAATAAAACTAAATGAAACTTCAGATGGGAAAGCCAGCTGAGTGGGATGAAGAAAGTAGCAATAGACATCTCTTTTAAACCAGCTTTGGAAAGTGAATTGAATTTGCACAGGTCAGTTCAATCCTGGCACTTCTAAACCTCTCAATATTTCACTGTGTGGCTGTAATAATTTTTAACACAACTTTCTGGATGCAGTTTTTCAAGTCACAAAAAGACAGAAATCCTGTGGTCCCACACGGTACTGACAGCCCCGTGGCTCATTAGCGGCACTGTAAAACCGAAAGGCACCAGGCAGAGGTCAGACAACTCAGACAACACGGGGACCGGCGGCAGCGGGGAGGTGCTGCAGCCAAGCAGGAGGTGATGGGGACACAGAAGCTTTCCCAGATGGGAGGCAATGGAAAGACCCATGGCAAATGCCTGGCACAACACCTGGCCCCCTTGCCAAATTTCAAATCCCTGCTCCAAAGCAGGAGCATGCTTGAGCCGTTCAGCAAAAAGGTCACCAGAAGCACTTCGCGTGGTGCAAAACAGCTTCTTCTGCCCTTGCCTCTTGCACTTGGTGCCAGGCGTTGGCCAAGCCCGTTTGGCTGGATCTTTCCCTCAAAGAAGTCAGAGGCAGCCATACAGCATGGAAAAAATAATCTCAAAATGACTGGCAAAGCTTTAGTTGACTGGAAATGGGGTGTTATAATGGGATGTCTTGAATAACTTGAAAAGCAAGCATCCCTACCAGCACTGCCTATAGTGCAGTTGACTGTACAAGGTGTATAAATGCCATTTTTTAGTGTTTTTCCAGCTGCAGTGTGTTCACCCAGCCTTAAAATGATGTCAGTGGTATCTCTGACTGTCATCCACCTCCTGCCAGCACAGGCCAGTTTACATGGGCACAGTCACGGGGAGTTGTGCCCTTGGACATCCACTGCTCCGGGAGTATCAAACCTTGAGCTTAAAATACAAGGCAAAAGGAAAAACAATCTTTTGTCTCATGCATCCATAAGCAGTCTAAATGGGTAACACGAGGACCTCCTCTGCAGTGACAGTGGTGTTTTCTGGCAGGTCCCTGCTAGCTTTGCATGGTGTCTAGGGCCCAGGAGATCTCCTCTGGGCAGCAACAGCTCAAAGCTGAACTGGGGACACTTGAATGATCTGCTTTCGCTCTCACAGGCACTTTCAAAGGGATGCTGCCAACCAAACCGTCACTCCCATTGCTCTTGACATGCCGCAATACTGTGTCTGTGCTAGATTTTTTTTTTTTGTCTCTCTGATAGCTGTAATTGCTTTTAAAATCCCTTTCCTGCTCTGGCTCCTCTTTTTACACCTCTTCTAGCAGCCAACGCGGTGGAGAGCAGCCTGCCCGCTTGCCCGCACTGCGGCTCACAACCAGGGATTCTCGAGCTACATTTTTCTACTGCAAAATGAGGTCTCTGGTACAAGCGAGGCCTCGTGCAGCTGTGTTAGCAGTCCTGGCACGGGGAGGTCAATGGCCTCAGTGGCATGGGGAAGGTGAGGGGGGCGGTCTGGCCTTGCCAGGGTGAAACAGAAGTTGCAGGAAGGAGCTGCCAGACCCTGACTGAGGTCCCTGCTGTAGGTCTTGGCCCAGCTCAGGGTAACAAGAGCAAATCTTATTAGTAACACATCTGAGACAGCTCCTGATTTCAGCATGGTTGTACCTATAGTGTGACTCCCTGTGCCCAGACCTCAAAATAATTCATACCACATCTGCAGTCCTGGTGAGCCCACCGGTAAAGGTGGGAGAGGGATGCCCAGGAGGGCAGGCAGTGTTGTGCTTCAAGGGCCAAAGAGACTCCTGCTCAAGATGATGCAAAAGCTCTTGTGCAAAGGTGGACCAGGGGGTGGAAGAGAATATTGATAATGGTGGTACTAACTGACTGATACAGAGAGCACAGAGCAAAGCCCAAGGGAGGCTGGTGCAAGACAGTCCGGGTTATTGTTCAGTAGAAGGGAATGGGAGTGTTTGATTTGATTTAAAAAATGAGCAGTGAATGGCTGGAGGAACGGGGATGTGTTCGGCAGCGCATCGCAAGACTGGGATTTGCTGCCACAGGAGATTGCCGAGACGAAGGGTTCAGGAGGTCTGAAAAAAATGCATGGGCATTTATAAAGGTTGTGGATATCTCCAGGGTTACCTCATTTGAGATAATCATGCAGAAGGGATAAAAACCAGAGCTCTTCAGGGGACATGCCAAGTGATAAATGCCTGGGGTTAGGAAAATATTTTCCTATAGGCAAGTTATAATTGGTCATTCTGGCGTTTCTCATTCCAGCTTTACAGCACTTGGCAATTGGGTACCTTGGGAGACAAGACAGGGGAGCAGATGAGCTGGGAGCCAGGTCCAAGGCAGAAATCCCTCTGCTCCCGTGTCCTGCTGTGTGAGAAAGCATGTGAGGAATTATAATTCCCTTTGGACATGTGACCCAAATTGCAGCGGGAATTTGCATTCCTGGTGCCTGCTTCCATTTCACATCTTCCCCCCACGCACAGTAACACCTGCAAGAGGGTTTATTACCCTGTGTGCTGAGAGCACAACCTCTACAATCTTTTCAGAGAAATTAAGAAGCGTATCTACAAAGGAAACCAAAAAGTAAAACGGAGTCAAAAATATGTCAATGCAATGTAAGAGCTTATCCATACAAAACAAACTTGCTAAAAGAAAAATCAACTGTCACTTTAAAATCTGACGTTGAGTTTCTCAAATCGCAGCCCTTAATCAGGAGTAATACTTGAAGAAGAACAAAAAGAATTTATGATGAAAAATCAGGACAGTTGAGCGCTAGGCTCAGCGGGACTAACTGCATGACAATATGGATAAGAATGATAATTGCATTAGCTTAGCCTGAAATGACTGGCCAGAGCTGGTTTTTTTGGTCAGCTGGATTTTTGTAATGTCTTCATTTACTTTTTAAGCAAACTTGGAAGGAGAATTACAAATAGATTAGGGCACGTCCATCTATTCTCTTAAGGGGACAGGGCATTTCAGAAATTCATCCTAACATTGGCTTTGAGCTCTTTGAAATGAACAGGACCATAAGGGTTAAACCAAGGATCCCTTACAGGTCCTTTTACAGGACAAGGTTGCTCCTACTGATGAAAGTTAGAGGATCCAAACCCACGATGCGCTCACTTTATTCCATGCATCATACTCCGACCCCAGCCCCCAGTCAGACCCTCTCCATGGTCATGCTCTCACTTAATCCAACTTTTACATCTTATTTACCTTTTTAAAAATTGGGATAACATCAAACAGGGACTCATCCTCTGCCCTTTAGAAACAACCTAGAAAGATACCTCCGCCTAACCTACATTTTCTGCAATAGGATACTGTGTGTTTACCTCCCAGCTCTACAGCCAAATTCTGGTTCAAATTCAAGCCCAGTGATGCCAGTCCTGGGTCCGGCTCTCAGCCCTGTGCAGCTGGGACCTCCTGCAGCAGCTGCTGGGAAGAACTGGGGGTTCCCAAACCAGTGTGCTCCCAAACCACTGCACTGCAGGAACAAACCAGTGCACTCCCAAACCAGTGCACCACAGGACTGCAGCTGTTGAGGAGGTGGCAGCAAGTTCAGATGGGGGAGAGGAGGTGGACATTCCCCCACAGCCCATATCTTGTCCACTGGTCTCACTGGTGAGCATTGCTTTGATGGAGTGGGAATGTGCCCTTAAGCAAAACCAGGAGCCCAAAGTGGGGAGCATGAACGATGCAGGGGGAAATGTGAGGAGCAACAATAATGGTTGACCATGGCAAACCTGTTGCTGTCCCACGTGCAGCACTGAACACGTGGCAGTGTTACATCTCCTGGCACTGCTCAGAGGGCCAGAAAGTCTGTAAGACGGCTGTTTTCAGGGCAGCAGGCAGCAAGCCCTGCGGCACAGGCAGCACTAGCAGGCAGCAGAGGTGAGGGCTCGGTCAGCCCCAGGGGCAAACCCATCCGGCACAGTTGCCTCTCTGCAATGGGGAACAAGTTACTTTTACCTGTTCTGCACAAAATAACCAGGACAATAATATCTGTGCCTCTAATTCCTCCTTCAGCGGAGAACTGGACAGCTTAGAAGCCCTCACCGCGAGCCGCTGCCGGGCCGGCAGCACAACTTCCCCTGCGGCCAGCTAAAGCAGCAGCATCATGTGGCTGCTGCTGGCTTGATGCAGGTGTGCTCAGGATACCTGCTTTGAGCACCCCAGCGCAAGATGCTAGTGGGTTTGGGAGGCAGATGAACGACCACAGAGGCAGTCTCTGCTGTCACACCGGCTGCCGTGGCCATCACCCTGCCAGCACACGCAGCTCCGATTGCGACACAGCCAGCCCCCGTCAGTGACTGCTTTTATTCGTCTTCCTCAAAGGCTTAAATAAACAAGAAACAGGTTAAAAACAAGATCTTGGCCCTGGCCCCTTCCTGAGCTGGCTGTTCCATGATGGCTTCCTGCCCCGCGCGCGAGCTTCCCCCTCCAGAGGAAAGAGGCGCCGTCCTGCAGCTGCCTTGAGTGGGAAATAAGGCCGCGTTACCTGGCTTTGATATCAATGCCAGGCCATCGAAGCAGCTCTCTCCGCACCGCTCTCGGCGTCAAGTGGGAGCTCGAGCACGCCACTGGGAGCTGGAAGAGGTTTGCCTTCCCAGGGCACAAGGACACGGGGATGCTCTGCGTCAGCTGGGCACCGGCTCCACGTGAGGGGGCATTTCCCCAGGCATGAACCCTCTGCACCTCTCCAAAGCCTTCACCCAAGGGAAGGTATGGGCAGAATTTTATTCCACTCACAATCTGTTATGAGCATAAAAACAATCTTGGAGAAGCCCGTCAGCTCAAGAGCTTTTGTTCTCGGGACCCGTGGGGCAAGTGGCACTCGAGTGAAGCTCCGCCCGTCATTCTGATGAAGGGACATCAGGAGCTCGTCTCGTTCACCCCCTGCCCAAGGTCACTGTATGACGGCTGGGCAAGGATCCCGGGGGTTTCGAAATCCTTCACGTGCACGAGCTTGCCTCACAGCACCTTTGCAATTGATATTTTCTATTCTTGCCGTTCGAAACTTTCAGAAACAGATAAAAAGACGCCAAGGCACACAACGAGATGCTGCGCTAGGCAGTGCGCATTTCTTCCTATCCCAGCTCCTCACTTTCTCGACAAGGCCCAAATGTTTTTCTTAGCAGAGCATTTGAGGTTTGGTTTTCTGTGTGTATTAAAGAGCTTTATGTCCATCATACTACTGCTAAAACGTGCCACTATCTAGCATTGGCAATATGCTCCTGAGTAGTGCTTTAAAGTCTTATGGATAAGTTATGTGACATTTTCCATTTAAATTAAAATAGATCAAGTTAAACTCAAGGGAAGCTGATAGCTGCACTTTCATTTTATTTCATTCTATTTCCTCTTTATGACCAATTTTACCCTAATAATCACAACTTCGATTATAGATCCCTACGGCACCACATTACATGCAGGACCAGGCTGGAAACTGCCACCAGCTCTCACAGTGCCAGTGTTTCAGCTGCCAGTCAGTGGCATAAGCAGGGTGATTGATGTCAACACAGCATCTAGGGGTCTTTTTCCTCCCTCTGCTGAGAAAGTCTCCACTTCTCAGCTGGCCTGAACTCCACAGGCATGGAGATATGGATCTGAAATCTGCCTGAATCTGGCATCCGTTGCTGGCGCCAGTAGGATCTCAAACTGCCAGCATGGACTTTGCCACATTGAGATGCATCCAAGTGCTTTGAGGAGACTCTTCCAGTGGACAACCCCAGAAAGGAGGCTAAAAAAACAGCCGTTGGGGGTAGCATTCCTGGGAGCAGATGGACTAGTGCCACTTTGGTCTGTTTTGGCCCCACAGAAGACAGAGACTTGAAGGAGACGTACTGTCCCGCTGCAGGCACTTGCCATTACACCACTGTTGGCACCCAGTTCCTGTCCCGCTCGTGCAGAGCCAGTGTTATGGGACAAGCCAAAGCCCCAAGGCCCCCCCAGTGCACAGATGCCTCAGGAAACTCCTCTAAATGGTTTTGGCTACACTGATAAAAGGTGCTTAAAACCAAAAAAAGAACATGAATTACAAAATTAATCTGCAAATTGGGAAAGTAATTAAAAAAATCCAAGCCTTCTTGTCTCCTTCACCGTTAGGTTTGTGGGGCTGGGGAACGGGGATGTGGTAGTGGTCCTGCTTTCCTGACTGCTTGCCCAGCTGAGCTCCCACCACCTCAGCTCAGCTCACAGGGTGAGTACACGTATTTGTACCTCACGGTGCCTCTGCTCTTCAGGGAGCACTGTTTTGGTCAAGGCCTTATTGCCTTGCTCGAGACTTCACGCACTGGAGGTTTTAAAGAGAGGCTTGTGCCGTACGGTGAAGCCCACAAAGCGAGACCACCTCGCAAAGGCCTGGGCCACTCTGCAGGGCTCCGTGGGCTGAACTTTGGCCGTGGCTGTTTTAGAAAAGTCGCCAAGTAAAGTTGAAAGAAAGCAGTGAAATGCCTGCATGCCTTCCTCTCCTGGCAGCAGAGGAGATTCGCGGGGACCTGCTGCCCACCCTGCTCTGAATGCAAGGAGGTGATGAGCATCGCCCACCGCTTTCCCTGGCTTGGACATCACGCCTCACCTGCTCGCTTCCAGGAGTCCTGCACCACTCCGACCTATTGCTTCCTCCTCACACCTTGTTCAGGACAGTAAAGGAAGTAAAGGACAATAAAACAAAACACTGACCTTTCCATACCATGGACCTTTTCCAACCCTGACATAAATCCATGAGCTTTAATGGGTACATGCCGAAGCGGGGCCACGGGTTTGGTAACTTAATTCTCTGCTCTTTCTTTGCCAAGGCCACCAGCAGGCACGGCAGGTTTGTGCCCGGGGCCTGGGATGTAAGGTATTTTTACAAAAAGACAATTTGGACCTTCATGGCTGTGGGGTGTGTGCATGTGTGTGTGGGGGGATGATGCAACTGCAACCTCAGCAATGTCTGCCTGAGAGGAGGGGTCCCCAGTGACCATGCTGAGATGCACAGGCTGCCCGCCGCCTTCTAGCGGGGCGTCAACGCTGAGCCAAGCTGCCGGAGACGACGGGTGCCAGCTGTGTGGGTGGCACAAGTGTGTCCCCATCCCAGCGATGCACCCCAGGCTCTCTTTCTGGTGTGTGTCCCCCAGCACCCTCCACCCCATTCCTCCCCACCAGGGAGGGCTCCCCCCCACCAGCACGACGGTCCTGAGGGAAAAGCGCCGCTTCCCCTGGGGAAGACCCAAGGTGGCTGCCACCCTGGCTATCCCCGCCATCGACGTGGGAGATCGGGACCCAGCGTGGCCTGGGTGGGCAGGAGCTCATTGTCAGGATGTGCCTCGGGCACGGCGCCTTTGCCCAGCCCTGCTTTCTGACCGCAGAAAGAAAACATTTGCCCAGACACAGCCCGCCGCCCCCCCCCCTTGCCACGTTGAAAGCCGGGGCTGCCGACAGCTTAAAGAGGGGGGGTCATGCAATACCCCCCCCCCACCCCCAGCAGGACACCAGAGGACGAGACTGGGAGACGAGTTAAACGAGGCTGGTTTTTTAGAGCCTTGCTGAAATCCGTCCTCATAAAAGGCAGCTGCCTGGAGACCTGCTCATCCGAGGGGAGGAGAGTCCCCCTGTGAAGAAGGGAGGCTTGCCAGGGCTGCCGCTGCCACCACCACCGCTCGCACGCAGCCAGGCAGAGACGGTGCTCAAGCCCGGGCTGCAGCGGCAGCGGCAGCAGCAGCCTGCTAAAACAGAGGGGAGATAAGTAACGCTGCAGGCAAGTGACCCCCCTGCCACGCAGGATTTGCAAGAGCTCCAGAGCCCCACCGCACCGTGGGGTAGCACCCCTTGGCACTGCATGGCTCCGGGAGTGCTGCCGGCACTGGTGTCCATCACTGCCACCTGGTCCAGGAGCAAAGAGCACCCCGGAGGGAGCAGGGAGTTCAGGCGCAATGGCCGAGGGGGTATTTCCCAGTTGGTACAAGGTCCAGAGGTATCCTGGATACTCCCTGACAGGCTAGGATGGATCTAAGGGCTGCCTTATCCTTCCCTCTGGGCCAACAGGTTTTTAGTGATCATCAAACGTGCCTGTCCTTTTTCTTCAGTGCCTGTGCTGAGCTCTGTACTGTCCTGCTTACGGTCTGGAGCCTGACTGCAGCTGGTACCCATCCTAGGTCAGCAGGGAATAGTTCAGCGTGCCTGTCCAATGCTATCTGTTTCTTCATACAATGCAGAGGGGCTTCTCCTTGCTTGCATACTCCAGGTAGATCTGGGGTGGTGAGAGAAGCAGACAGGCATCAACTGGTCCCCTGATGTCTCCCCCTGTCCTTCTAGCTAACAAGCTCAGCCGTTTCAGACCTGTATGCCCTTGTGCACCCTTGCTGTGTAGCAACAGAACAGGCAGGATGGCCTGAGGACAATTGCAGGCAGAAGGTCCACCATGAAAGAGACAGACAAAACACTATTCTGTCTTCTGCCCCTAAAGGGCAACCAAAAATGTGGGTTCTTGAAGATTACCCCAGCTCTGAAGAGAAACCGATTATGAATTTAGAGGTTCTCTCACTAAAGTCTTCATTCATAAAAACGCCAAGTCTTCTTCCCTCAACCTAGGAGGCCTCGTATGACAGGAGCCTGGGTCTTTGCTCAGAGCCAGCCTGCTCCAAGTAGCACTTGTACTCAAAAACGCTCACTGGGCTTTTTCTCCACCTTCTCTCTCAGCTTCTCTGCACTCACCTGTCCGCAGCCAAGTGCCTGGGATGGGGCGGTTACTGTTTCATAGAGGAGGGCAACTGTCCTGCCTCGTCCTGCACCCTTGGCTTTAGGAGGACTTGCCCCCCCTCCCACACCTGCCCTCTCAGCTACCTCCTTTATCCTGAAGGAGCTCAAAATTACAAGGCTCTAACAAACCCTCCATGCAGAGAATGAGGGAAAATCATTTAAGAAGTGATGAATGACACATTCGTATTTACCTGTAATTATGCAGTACACTTCAGGAAGGTATCTTCCTACCGCTAATCCAAAACTTTCTCGTAGTTTTCTGCTCTTTGATTCCCTTCCAGGCAGCCACTCGCAGAGTGGTCTCGAGGTGCATCCAGTGTGCCTGCAGCCTGCCTGCAAACCTCTGCCCATTCCGTGCTAGCGGGGATGAAGGGGATTTGTGCTTCACCTTCTTCAGCCTCAGCTTTTCACAACTACGCTTGCAGTGACAGAAGCGCAGAGGAGGAGCGAAACCCTGAAGTTTTGTTTCCCCAGCATGTTTTTCCCTGGTACATTTTCTAATGGGCCTCATGATAGCATGGGATTTTGTTTCAGGACGCCACTGTACTCTGTATACCACCATAAATATCCAGGTCAGTACTGTATGCCCTTATACAGCAGGTCCTAAAGTGTTGCTCTAGGTTTATCTTTTTTAAGATTCTCATTCTGTTTTTTCTAAGACTGTAAAATATCCCAGATTTCCACTTCGAAAAAAAAAAAAAAAACAAACC
>SAYO01014711.1:26108-42661 GCA_004023745.1 Recurvirostra avosetta
ACCACGCTTGCTAGGGAAGGCCAATTCAGCCATTCCTTTGCTAAAGAGCAGCTAGCACCTCCCTGTCTTGACAGCCTTCCTTTGTGCTTTCAGGTGGTTTTAGATGGAGCAGTCTCCTCTTTGCAGCTTTCCAATTTGACCTCTCACACGGAGTATCTGGTGTCGGTGTTTCCTATTTACGACACAGTTGTTGGGGATGGGCTGAGAGGCGTCACCTCCACATGTAGGTCGTGAGTAGAGAGAATTTTGCTGGTGCGTGGTTATGATAAGTGAACAAAGCTCTTTCTTTGTGACCGTCTCAGACTGGAGTTTGGCATTGTATTTTCCGCCCTCCCTCAAGTTCAGTCTTTCTACAGCTATCTCTATCCATGGAGATGTTCAGAAGGTGACCAGACTAGCCCCTGAGCAAGCTGCTCTAATTTGGCCCTGCTTTGAGCAGCAGGTTGTACCAGAGACCTTCAAGGGTCCCTTTCCACCTCTGTCATTCAGCAAAGGAGACCACTGTGTTGAGCTCTCCCTGACAGGGCAGTAACACACCATGCTGGGAATATATTGCAACCGCTTGCCACTTTTTGATCCCTGAGCTCCAAATGAATTAAACCTATTATCTGTGAAGTGGCAGCTCCACTGTGCTAGATGTGGGGTAAATGTCCACCAGCTTGCAGTAGCTGTTGCAAAGCCAGGTCTCCTCTGGCGTTTGAGCTGTCACAGACCTCATACACTGAAGAAGTCTTTCTGCCTTGTTTTTCCCTTCAGTGCCCTTGTCTTCACCGCGGTCCCTGCGCGTCTCAGAGTTGAGCCACAACAGCATGAGGCTGAGCTGGAAGGCAGCCCAGGGAGCCACGCAGTACCTGGTGCTCTGCTCCGCAGCCCCCAGCGGAGCAGAGGACTATACGACGGAGGTAGAGTTCATGAGAATAATGATAATACTGTTTTTGGTCTGTCTGGGTTGAGTTTAGTTCTAGGTCTAACCTTCGTGAGTCAGTATCATGTATTTAAAAGAAAAAAAGTATCAACATTATTCCCAGCAGCATCTTTCATGGAAGGTTTTGGGTTTTTTTTTAATGGTGTATCTCGGTCATTTATAACTGTGAGGATTTCACATAAGAAGCTGAGGCATAGGGAGAGAACTGACTGTCTCCTGGGGCCCTGGAAACCCTGTACATAAATGTCTTTACTGTGTTTATCTTAAAATGTTAACTGAAAATTTGTTAGGGTGGTTTTTGTTGAACTCTAAAAACAGACCTGTGACACCCTGTAAGAATAAACCAATGCTCGATAAAGGGAAAATCCTTAAAAGCATCTAAGAACCCTTTGTCATGTGTGCATTTTAATGAGTTGTCTAGAGTAACTGTAGACTGAGGATATGAATCTCAAAAAAAAAACCAAGCAGTGGGGGGAACATGTATTGCCTCTTTGACTCACATTTCCCCCCTTGAATGTGCAGCAATAAGAGCAATTGCAGGATGGTTTTCAAAACAGAACAATTAATGCTTATACCCTGCTTTCAGTGCATAATTGTGGGGTTTTTTTAAGATTCAGAACATTTGAAGAGAGACCAAGATTTGAAATTGTATTTGAGAATATTAGAACATTTCCGCAGTTGCCTGACCTACTCACTGTAAGAGTGCAGCGCTCTAAGGCTACAGGATGTCTTCAAAACCAGCATTAAAATGTTCCCAGCCTTTTCTAAAGCTGTGCTCCATGATGTGCAGCCTCCCGTAAGTCTCCAGGACATGTTTCTGCAGCAAGCGGGCTGCGGGAGGAGAGCTGTGGCCGTGCAGCGTTAAGCGGCAGGTGGCAGCAAGCCGGCTGCTATGGCTCTGCTTACAGCAGGCAGCTCTTTTGCAAGAGCTTTCCCCGTGTCTGAGCAAAGTGGGGTCACATCTCTCACCCACTCCTTGATCCAACTCAGAACAACAACAGCAGCATCTCTGTATAAGGGTCTTTCACCTCTGCAGACCAGGGTAGAAGAAGGTGATGTGTAACCCCAACGTGCTGGTGGTGAAGTCCCAAAGTGGAGAAGTCCCCTCAGTGTAAGCAGAGGGACCTTGACCTGTGTCTCTGTAAGGTCTTGCTCTGTTGAGGGCATTGGTGGGTACCCCAGAATTGAAGGGTACCCCAAAACATCTCTCTGTTGACAGGTGAAAGTGGCCCAGCCGGAGGTCCTGCTGGATGGGCTGTCACCCAGCACGGAGTACTCAGTCGCGGTGTACGCAATGTACGGGGAAGATGCGAGTGACCCAGCCAGCATCCAGGAAACCACCCGTAAGTGCTGCTGCTGCTTCCTGAGTTGTTATTAAACACTTAAGGCAGGAGAGACGTGTTAAATAAGGTGCTTCCCATATTGTGCATGTGGCTTGTAAACACGCTGCCTCTCCCCTGCGTGATCTTAAGTGAATATTGGTCCCCGAGGGGATCTGTAATTACATGGTGAGCTGTGAAATAGGAGAGATTTTCCCATGGTAAGTGAACTCCTGACGGAGCTGTTCCCCGAGGTCTTTATTGTCTGGGAAGAAAACAGAATTATTTGGCTGTTTCTTCACCTAAAGCCCAGATAGCCTTTCATGACGTCCCAGAGATGTGTACGTTAGTGACATAAAGAGAATATTTTCCCAAATGGCGAATGAGTCTCTTAGTTCAAGGTGGGGTCATTTATGAGCAGCAGGAGGCAACTGGTAGTGTTGCCATTGTACAGCCTGTGAAACCTTGGAGTGCCATCACTAACTGTTCTTGCAGTGGCCTTGAGTCCTCCCAGATACCTGAGCTTCTCTGAGCTCAGCCACGCGTCCGTTCGAGTCAGCTGGGAGGCTGCGTCTCCGGCCGTGAAAGCTCACCGTGTTGCCTACGTTTCTAGCAGAGGGAGCAACGCTGGGGAGGTGAGTCCTCAAGGGGTTGGTGGAAGGAAAAGAAACTTGGGAGTTCCTTCGGCTGCATGGTTCAGGGAGGGCTTATGGGCACTTTGGATGCCTTTGCCACCCACTAGCTAATCGTTCTCCTAATGTCCCCATGCTCCTCTCCTAATACTCGTACAACTCCTCCACTGCAGGTAGAGGTTCCTGGCACTGCAACATCCACTGTCCTGAGACCTTTGTCCTCCCTCACCCAATACTTCATCAGTGTCCGATCTACGTATGATGAAGGGGACTCCTTTCCAATTACCGGCAATGTTACTACCTGTAAGCAGGGAAAGGAAATGCTTTTGGTCCCAGTAACAGGTGACAAAACTGGATTGCATGTGTCTGAACTGGGATGTTTTGAACACCGGTCCCAATAGCTCATGTCCAAAACCCTTGCACAAACCCCCAGTGACTGTTGTTCTTTGTGTGTGGAACACACCCAACTGTGTTATGTTTAGAATGAGGTGGAAGGGTTAAAGGAAAGAAGCAAATGAAGAAAAAGCACGATGTATCACTAACCTCTGTGTCCTTGAGACCCATCCTAGCCTTCTCCCCTTTACAATACCGGCATGATACGTGTCCTCTCCACAAATGAGATAATCCTCCTTAATTAGGATTTTAAAAATAATTTACCCCTCTCTGTCCTGATGGCTGTTGTCATATGGGTCTGAAGAAGTGGAAGACAGGCAGGTCTCAGACATCTGCCTGGTTGATGTTTTGCTCCCCGACCATCTGCTCCCCACCTTGGCTCTGACAAGGCGCTGTCAGTGCCCGCGCTTCAGCTGGTTTTCTTTCTGCATCCCTCAGTGAAGGTCCCCCCGCCGCGTGCTCTGAAGGTTACTGAGCTCTCTGGTAACAGCCTCCGACTGCAGTGGGAAGCTGTCGCTGCCTCCGATGTGGTTGTCTATCAGATCAAATGGAGCACGGTTGGTGGAGAGAAGCCTCAGGAGGTATGGACCCATGCACAGCTCTGGGGAGGTTGGGTTGGCTTTGTGCCTGCTTAACGGCTCTGAACTCACCTGCAAGAGTGGTATAGGGATGTGCAAAACTATTTAGGTTAGTGCACTCAAGAAATTAAACAGTTTAGCATCCAGCCGAAGGAGGCTATGGAACAAGACAGGGTCTGTCCTGGGTCTGGCTCTGTTTAATCGAACTGTCACCTTGAGTGCTGGAAGTGGGAGGGACAGAGGGACGGCAGGATCAGAGTCCTACAGGCTCTGAGAAGATTGCAGAAGTGTTCTGGAAAATCTCAAGGATGACATTCAATAGGGACAAGCAGAAAGTATTAAGCTTAGGCAGGAATAATTAACTACAGGTATACAGGATGTCGAACAAATAGCTAAGAAGCAATTCAGTAGAAAAAGATCTGGGGTTGCAGAGAATCACCAGCCCACAATGTCAAGTTGTTGTGGAAGAGACCAAGATAATACTCAAGTATTTATAGCTAGAGGTATGGCCTCTAAGACAGGTGAAGCTACTTTTGCTTTCCTCAGTGCTAGTAAGCACCAAATACTTTTTGGGATACTGCTCTTCAAGAAGGTCCAAGTGAGGAGCACCAGAGGAGAATGACCAGAGACAGAGCTGGTGCAGGGGGGCAGGGATGGACCAGGTGGCCTATTCCATCTCAAGCCCCTGTTTTCAATATGAGTGCAAACAGTAGTTGAAGTAAAGACACGAGTCTCTCATACAGTGCTTCACATTTGGGCTGGAAAAGGGGTGTGGTGGGGCTTCTGTCCCCAGCACATCTAAAAGCTGGAAACGGGGCACAGGGGTTTCATGCTCAGGGCAGGTTGACTGCCTTGTGTCAGAGCACCGCATCATGATACTGAAGTAGCTGCTAAATGTAACTGGGCAGCAATACATGGGCATCTACTCTGCATTAATCAGGGCTGGAATTTTGCCTTTGCTCAGATGTCTGTAGCCCACAACAGTAGATGTTGTCCCCAAAGCCCAGTGCTAACTCATTTGTGCCTACGGGCAGTCTGTGAGACAGACACTTGGACGGCATGAACCAGCTTGGGGGGATGCCTGGGAACTCGACTGACTCATCTCTTCCCCTGCTGCAGCTCTCCATCGCTGGAAACGTGGCAACTGCTGTCCTGCCAGGCTTGCAGAAGAACACTGACTATAAAATATCCATCTGGGCCTATTACAAAGATGGTGCTCGAAGCGACACAGTTTCTGTTCAGCACAGGACCAGTAAGTGATCAGTGCTCGGTATGCACTGCCCAGGGATAATAAACAGGGCACGGGATATCTCAGAACCCATCACAGACCAGCAGCTCTGATCTGGTGATCTCCAGCTCTGAAATCCCAAAGCTGAATGTCTGAAAGTGGCTGGAGATATTTAGCCTTCTATCTTAAAGTGTTCTGAATTTGTCCTGAGAAAAAAAGGCTGGGGACACGCCCGCAGGCTGATACCCTCACAACGTGTTTCATGTAGAATACATTGCTTCCCCCCGCTCCCCGCCGCTGCTTCTGTAGAGTGTATTGATGCAAATGAATTGGCTTTCTGTAGGGTGTTCAGCTGAACGCGCTGCCTAATGAGAGTTTCCTGTCAGTAAAATGTTGTCTGTTAAGGAGGGTGAGGATTTCGTCAGCTACGTCATCGCTGAGCTGTGCTTCATCTGAGGGCACTCACCAAAACCAGCGAATCCTGCAGGCAGCCTCTGCCTGGAAGCATTATCTAAATCTCGCTTTGTGCAGGCAGGATATGAGGTTAAAAAGTGGCACTCCCAGAGGTCCTCTTAATTAATATTGCTTGTATAATGCCTTTGTTGGCAGTGAATGGAACACAATTCATTCAACTGCAGCAGTCCTCTCCTCCATCTCTCAGCTCTCAACCTCCTTTGCAGAATGAACTCAACTGTTGAGCTGATGAAGCTCAGAGTAAATGACACTCTTGGACTAAGAAGCTCAGGTTTTGTTAATAATGAATAATAATAATATTTGTTTATAGAAAGCTACCTCAGGCAAGTACCTAGAAGCTGCCTACTAACAAGAAAAAAATAATAAATGAAAGCATCCTAGAGGTATATAATGATAAAGGCGCAGAGCTGTTTAAAGGTTTTGCAAAATGAATGGCTGCGTTTTAAGCCATTAATTACAAAATGTCAGAGGAGCTCCCTCAGCCCATGGCAAATGGCATGCGACGGTGCCCTTCTAGGCATATTAGAACAAGCCGGTCCTTGCTGGCGTTGGCACCCTGGTGGGACATGGAAGGCAATTTGACTTCTGCTTGTCAGCTGCTGTCCTTGTGCAGGAACAAGGATGCCTTAGGAATGTCAGACTCTGCCACGCTGCGTGAAGAAAGGAAAGCGCTCAAAGAAATTGCATGTGCAGCTGGGCAGCCAAACTGGAGTCTCAGTGCCAGCATGCTGCTGGTCAGTTTGTATGAGGAGTCAGGACGGTGCCACGCATTTTTCAGGGCCAACATTTGCATGTGCAATCAACGTCTTTGATGGTGATTCTTTCTTTTTAATGTTTAAAGTAAGAGGTGCCCACAGGGGAGAAGTGGCACAGGAGAAGGGATGGATGATGATTTCCAGGAGGCAGTGCTGATCTTGGCCAGTTCAGAGGAAACATGTGGATACCAACAAATTGAATAAGGCTTGTGCAATGTATGTATGGGAAGACATGGCATTAGGCAGGACTCCGGGAAATTCTGGGATATGGTTATACTTCAAACCTTTGCTGTTTCAAGCAAAAAGTCCCATCTTGTACTGTGCAATTACAAGTGGTAAGGATGTCTAACAGGGCAGGTCTACGTGTCAGAGCTGGTGAATGGTAATTTATTAAACTAGAGCATGGCAATCTCTTATGTTATCTGGAAAACCCCAATCCCTTAGTTTGATCTTTATGAGCCATCTCTCCCTAATTTTTATCATAAAATGAAATTCTGGGGGCTGAAACACCAACAAAAGCTACCTAGTTCTCCTCAGGGTGGCAGACTTTGGGTTGCAACCTGGTGAACAGCAGCGATCGGGCTGTGCTGAACAAAAACAAAAGAAGGCATTAGAAGAGGTTGAGAAACCACTTTTCCTTTCATCATTGTTTTTCTCTTTTCCTCTCTTGGCAACATCCCCTTATGTAGGAATAGGTCAAGTTATGAAGTTTCTCTTAACAATGCCTTGGTAGAATTTGCAAGACACACTGAAGTTTAAGGGCAGTGGCTGAAGTAAAACTCAGCAGGAAGCACTGGTAACACAAGCTTCTCTCCCCGTTCTTCATCCTCCCTGGAATACTTTCTTATTTGAAGGTTAAGGAAAAAAATGCCAGGTCAGAGCTATGCTGTTTGCACACTGGTTTTGTGAAATGGAACCACGTTCCTCCCCTGGGGGTGAGGTGAGAACAGCAAGTTCATTTTATTCAGGACCACTAATCCCTCTCACCCCACCTGAAACATCCATTTCAAGACCAAGGGACACTGCAGACACCAGTCCCTTGCAGACAATAGGTCATCAGAAACATCATCCTCTTTTATAAAAACCAAACCCGTTCCTCACTGTGATGTGTCATTGGGCAGGCTTGGGACAAAGTTTCTATTCTTCCTGGCAGGCAGAAATTTGTTTCAAAGTTATGTCTTGATATTTATCCCAAAAATGTTCATGAATTCAACTTAAAATGGCTAAATAGCTTTAGCTGGAAAAGGAACAAAAGTTGGAGACAGTGATATGGTGCGGGTCCCTTCTTACATTCTTATCTAGCTCAACACTTAGTGTTTAAGTTGTAATGGTGTAATTAAATGTTCAGAGAGCGAGTGAGAGGGAGTAAAAATTACTTTTGGAGTTAAGATGTGTAGCTGGAAAAACTCAGATCCTCACTCTTTTAAAAAATTATTATTATTTATTTGAATATTTAACTATTTACATGAAGTGAGATCATTGCAACATAAATAACCGAGATACCTTAATTTCATTCCCACCGCCAGCACCAGGAGGTCTGGGCACCCTCCTTAGGAGGAGGGAACCCTTCCCCGTGACTGTGCTAGCTTGGGAGGGCTCGCTCTCCTTCCACAAGCCTAGTCACTCTCTGTCATTGCCTTACTTTTATATAAGCCTGAAACCCAACAAAAAAAAGCTGGTACCAAAGGGAGTGCTTTAGTTGACACAAAATGCATGGAGCAAGGGGATTTTTTTCAATTCTTAGTCTTGACTAGAGAAAAAAAGAAAAAGATTAGGATTATTTTTCAGTAACACAGTTAAGCAAACCTTTCTCTGCAGACTTACCAAGAGGCGCAGCAGGAACAAAAGCACACTGATGTATTTCCCATGGATAACAAAATTGTGTGCTTATCCACACTTCTGATGTTTCTTCTTGTCTCTGTTATATTTAGACTGAAGATTTGGGTTAAGAACTCTCCTTTCAGTATGTTACCATAAATTGTCAAGCGTAACAAGTCCTTATCCTTGACCAAAGGCTCTACACAGTGGTCATTTGTCATATTAATAAACAACCTTAGTGGTACTCCAAACAGATATAAACCTTTCCCGCAAGGTAGCAGGAGTGCAGAAGATGCACCTTGGGAGAGGAAGCTGCTGGGACACGGAGGTGTTGCTGAGCGGCGATCCTTGGAAGATGCTGGAAGGGGTGGCTTTTGATCCTGCTGAGAAGCAGGCAGGGACCTCTTGTCTGTACTGCGGGGAAGTTCTTTCATCCAGGTTGAGGAAAAGGAGCTTGAACAAAATAAAACAGTGACTTGTTTGTTCTGAAGAACAAGGATATTGGGGTCTCTCTCTGCCATGGTGTTTCATGACTGAAGCTCTGAGGCAGCGGTGATGTGAATGAGCATGGGAGGACATTAGCAGTCCACGGTGACACAGGGACTCTCCCCACAGCAAAAGGGCTGTGACATGACTCAGGAACCTGGATGCAAAGGCAGGACTTTAGGTCTATTGTATATGTAATGGAATTTCAGCAGTATAACAAGTTATTCAAGCTGTCAGTTGAATTTTGCTGTCACCGTAAATGTTTAAATATTGCTCACCATCCTTGCCCAGCTTAGCTCAAATCCTGCCCAGGAGTTTAAAGTGAAGTTGCGTTGTGTCCCAGGCTCAGTGGAGGAGGTTATATGTTAAGCCACCATATCCCAACTATGTTTCTGAATCTCAGTTGCTTGCTAACATGGGCTTTTCCAGGCAGAGGGACAAATGGACCAGACTGCAATAGGGTAGCCCACATAGTCTGTTGGTCCATCAGAATAAGAACCACAGAGGTGGGACCATGAAAGAAGTCCCTCAGCTTAAGCAAGATGAGACAAAAATTAGTAAATACAGACTCGGGAAGATCTTCTTCACAAATTTGGCAGTGTTACCCCTCCCCATCCTCCCCATCTGCTCAGAAAGTGTTTCTTGGAGGTTTCTGCCACCAGGGCAGAGCATGTGAATGTGTCTCATCCTCTTCTGTGTGAAGAACAAGAGGGCAGTTTGGATGGGAACTGCTGCTGAAACTGTGCTGAGCCACCCTGACTAACTTGGCACTGAAGTGGATTACAAAGTGCTTATGTGCCCCATTCTTCTCGCTATGCTGTGCCAGACGCATCTCCAGCCTGGGGCTGATAAATGTCTTCAAGTTCTTTATCCAGCTCCTCAATGAGCTCTTCCTACAAGGGCATACATTGGAAATAAAAGGGATTGAATTGTGGGGAAGAAGCTTCTATCTGTGGCAACAAGGGAAAAAAAACATGACCGATATAATCATTGCAGATGAATATTTTGATGGAGCAGACTCCAGGGTTTTACTCTCATTTGAAAATGTGCCCGTGATGGGGGTTAGACCCAAGAGCAAGCAGCCCGGGATTCCTCCCGTGGATGAGCAGAGGTTCAAGAGGTAATCAAAGGCACAGATGGTGTCCTCTGTGTCAGAGATGCTTCTTTCCTCCTGGGCAGCTTCGGGAGGTGACCTTTTCGCTGGCTGTCAGATCCATGCCATCAAATTCTGCTGAGCCTGGGGGCTTTCCAGAATAAACCCAACTCAGAAGACTTTCCCTAACTTTCCCTTTGTTCACTTAAACAGTATCTTCACTTACCTCAGCTGAAGGAAATAGCCAATGCAGCAATGCAGACGTGTAGCACAGCACTAATAATAGTGCTGTTGAAGTGACTTTACCTCCCACACTTGTTTTCTTCTCTGCTTTACCTTGCGGTGATGCACAGGAACAGCCTCCAGTCTGATTCAGCTGCCAGCAAACTTGGTTCAGCTTCAGAAGAAAGCTCATTTTATAAAGAAAAAGAAAGGAGGATCAATGAAGGTGTAAATGATCTTCATTCAACCTGTGTTCTAAGGTCACCCTAGACTTTGCTGGGTGGGCAGAAGAGCCTTACAGGTAGAACTGCACAATAGAAATCTCATAGCCTGGGTGTGTGTCCTTGGCTCTCTTTAGGGCTCACCCATAATTTTTAGTCTCTTCTGAATAAAATGCTTCCTTTTCTCTGCCCAAGACTTCTGTGCCTCCACACCACCAAGGGTTCAAGGCCAGACACATGCATTTTTGCAGAGCAAGAAGCTCTTCGGAAACAAGCTCCAGGAGCAGATGACCCCACGCTCTTGAGCCCCTCGTTTGAACAGCGGATGGGTTTCACCCACTCTGCCTTTCTCTTACTAACCCTCAGCCCCTGCTCAGAGAAATCACTCCAGCATAACGGCCTCTGTCGCCAGGTCCAGTTTGCTAAACAGCAGGACCCCAGGGGAAGAAATGCATTTACATAATTAAAGATTTCCCAGCTTTGGTCTCTGGCAAACCCTTCTATGGCTGACCGCAGCTCAGCCCATCACCTATTTGGGACCCATCCATACATCGCAGTGCAGGGGCTGAAAAGGGAGAGTAGCTCAGGCACTGCACGTGCTCCCCTCCCCGAGGCTGTGGGTGGTGGTGTGAGAAGCGCTAGACAAAAGTGTTGTGTGCCGGCTGCTCTGTGGGGATTTTTTTGAATAATTTTAAAACAGAAAGAAGAAGCTGAAAAATATTAGAAATTATGGTGGATTAACTTTGAAGCGTGATCCAGGTTTAACCAGCAATCAGGATGTTTGTCCAGTGTGTCTCCAGATCTTTGATGAATTTCAATTGCAGTTCGGGTCTTTGTGAAGGGTATCCTTTGGTGTTTGTCTGTGATGTGCACAAAGGATCTCTTTTCCTTGTGCTTCCAGGATTCTTCCCTGCTTCCAAGATTTTTTTCCAGGTCCTAGGACCTGAATTGTTGAATGTTTGAGTTGTACTGTGTTTTACTTGGGCAATCCTCATTCCTCCACAATCTGTTTTCTCTCTGGCCTTGTCCCCAAGGTGGCTGCTTCTGGTCTGAGCGTTGGTTAACAGCACAGCAGAGCACTGAAGCATTCAGAAATGGGCTTGAAAGCAAGTACTGCTGACCTTCTTAATAGACATTACTACCTGCCTTTTATGCCATTCACCTTTAATCCCTGCTGCAGATTCCCGGAGCCCACCCACCAACCTCTTCATTGACTCCGAGACCCCCACCAGCCTCCAGGTGCGCTGGACCCCCCCTGACGGCCGTGTACAGCACTACAAAATCATCTACAACCCTGTTTCTGATGCTGGTGCTCAGCAAACAGTAAGTCTCCAGCTCCTTTGTAGGTGACAGGCACCGGACCAGAGGGACATGGGGACAATTTCATGCCCAGGGGAAGTCTGCTCCAGTAGGGTTTACCATAAGGGTATCTGGTTTGCAGGACTACGAAAACAAATCTCTACCTCTGAGCTGCCGGATGTTGCTTTGTGAAGAGGACCTCCAGGCTTCTTTGCAATTAAGATATTTGTGTCCACCAAAGCTGCTAATAATGCAGCTTTCTCCCCTCCCTGAACTGGGGTGGAGAATTCTCAGAGGCAGAGGGATTGAGGATAAACCTACTGCCCCTCTGACTTAGGGAGGTTAAACATCAACCTTTTAAGACCCGCATTTTCTACGCAAACCCAGAGTGGGTACCACATTATAAGGCACTTCTGAATCATTTGAATGGGGAATATTGGGGTCTACATAGGGAAATACCCTTCCCTCGGACATGGCTGGTCTGATGGCAATGCACAGCCGGGCTTCCTTGGCTTGCTTTCACCATTGCCTGAACCATGCAGGGATGCTGCCCTGAGCCCCGCTGTCCCAGGACTCACTACTAGAACCCCTCCATGTAACTCTGGGGTGGGAGTAAGAGCTGTAACGGAAAGCCTGCCCAAATGTTGGGCTCTTTTTCAACCCCGTTGTAGATCATGGCTTCTGGCAAAAGCAGCAGTGTGACCCTGCAGTCGCTGCTGCCTGATCGAGCCTACAAGGTGGTCATTTCTGCCATCCACTACACAGGAGAGAGTGAGAGCACATCCACAACGGGACGGACGGGTAAGTGTATCAGTCAGAATGTGCATGTTCTTCATAACCTTCCATCCATCAGTCCTGAGGCAATCTCTATCGGAGCGGTGATGTCCTTGCTCGCACGGGGCTGTGGCAAGGCCAGGGTTTTGCTCATCAGGGCAGAGTACTAAGTCTTGAGAAGGGAAAATTCTGCCTCAACTTCTGCACTCCTGTGCATGGTTTGCAATTCCAGGATGACTGAGAAGGGCTGGTGACCACCTGGGTCTCGAGCCAGGCATCGCTGTCCTGAATAGGCTCACGTGTGCATTGCTTTATGTTTCAGCTCCTGTGGCATCTAAATTCCCTTCAATACGAGGATTCGTTCCATCTAAAACCGAAGGTAAATCACCTCCTATGAAGTCTTGCTTTGGGTTCATTTTTTTTTCAGTAACAAATGGCACAGTGTGGGCTCCGCAGGGCAGGTGGGAGTGGGTATGTCATTTCTTGACAGATGCCTCTGGGGACTGTGCAAGGACAGCCAGAAACCACATAACTTCTTAAAATCCAACTCACTTAGTAAAGAGACTGATAGTATTTGTAGAGGATTTCTGCACAACTTGACCAAAATGGAGCAAAGGGAATGATGACATGTTTTAAATTAAAGTTCTGGTAAAGTCCCTTATTAAATTTAATGAGCGTATGTTCTCATATGCTGATATAAAGCAAACTATGAAATGGATTAGCGAGAAATGTTGAATGAACTGGGTTATAAAAAGTTGTTAAGAAGCAAATATTAGAGCACAGATATTGTGGCAGTAATGCATTTTCCTGTCTATTTAAAATGATGCTAAACAAAACTTCCGTTTTAAAATGTATTGAGGGAAGCCACGAGGGAAGAATGAAGCAGATTAGATGAGAAAATTTTGGTTCATACCCAACAAAGAACATATCAGACTAAGTTTTCAAGTGGCTTACTGAGGAAATCCACACGTGTTCAGACCACAGTAGAAAAGTCCTGTGAACTTTCAAGTAGAAAACTGTACTCCCATAAGTTTGATGAGTCACCTTGCGGAATTTAATATAGCTGTTTGGCTATGATAGCTGAAAAGGCAATAGGAGAAATACTAAATGCTGTATGTTTTATAAAGTAACTTTTTTAAGAAGTGGAGATGATATGTAGTAATGCTGGGAAATCTGTTAGATGTGTAGTAAAAGACTCAAATATTGATATGTAACCAAGTTATTGAGAGAAATGGTCTGACCTTGCAGGAGTGAATGTTTATTGTATTACGAATAACTGCATTTGGCTGGGACTTGGGGAGAAAAACAAACAAAAAAAGAGAACAACAAGACAGCAGGAATCCTAGGCTGGAAATTCTAGGCAAAAAATCTTCAAAGCAGAAGTGCAAATTGCCAGTGTCAGGGATCCTTACCCTGACTCTGACATGCTTTGTCTAAGCTGAGCATTGCCAGATCAAAGAGCTATTAGCAACCCAAGGGTCTTCAGCCTGGGAAGGAGGTGAGAACTGCCAGGGATGTCAGCGAGAGGGACCCTGGGGTGTGGGCAAGGTTCAGCAGGAGCTCCCTGACTCCCAAGCAAGAAAACCAGATACCTGGTAAATGGGCAAGTTTATAGCCTCTTTGTATGACTTTGGAGGCGATTTCTTTTTTTTTTTTTTTCCTTTTCTTCATCATGCTTCAATTCTGAGCAATTCTTCGGATTTGGAAAGCCGGTTGGTTTCTAGAAGGGGAAGGGAAAGAGGTGTGTTTAGCTTGTAGGCATAAGCCAGATCATCCTGGATGCAGGGCATCGCTGCACAGCCAGGGGCTGGTCAAACTCAGAGAGATGGTTTTGAGGCTTAAGTTTCAGTAATTGGTTTCTTAACTGATTTCCATAGATCCCTTCATTAATTTTATACCAAATGCTACTGGAATTATGGCATGTATGTGTAAAACTATGCATTAGGTTGAATAATGGAGGTCATGGCAACTGGCAAGTCTTTGTTTTAACTCCTGGCTTCAGCAGTCCAATAGCAATCAAGGTCACAGGTTTGGGTGCTCTTCCTGTCATGTATGTCTTGATCATGAAGAATGGCATTGAAACTCCTGTAGACTTAGGAGTCTCAAGTGCCTTGGGGAGGGTGAGTCATCCCCTTTAAGATTTTTACACATTTGACAAAAGTTAGGTATGGAAAATTGGAAGCCCTGCTTTTCTGATGAGGTATGAAATGGCGTTGATGTAAGAATAGCAAGGCTATAACGAAGCTTCAGTATAATGATCTGCTAGATTCTATTATAGTGATGACCTAGAAAACCGTTTATGAAATAGCCCATCTTGTCAAGTGTCCTTGATTTTCAGGGACATTTCTCATTTTGCGTCAAGCGTTCCCTTTGTCCCAGCTCCATCTGGCATCCATGGCCTGGGATTTACATGGCAGCAGATAATTGAAAGTAGCAGTCGTGTGCTGTTTTCTAAAACACCCCCTTACCTGAGGCTTTTAAATGGAGAGTGCTCATAACCATGGTGCCTCAGGTTCCAGCTTCGTGTTCCAGCCTTTTCCGCTCTGGTTTTGCCTTCTGTCCTGTGGCATATTAGAGGATTCATCAAGGGAATTTCTGAAAGGCAAACTGCAAAACTTCATGAAAACTCTTTGTGTTTCCCTAAAGAGTTCAAAAGCCAAAATCTCAGGTTGAGATATATATTTTTGCTCTGTATATTTTGAGTTTCAGGTACAAAATTTGGTACTGCAGATATCTTTTGGTATTTTACAACAAGGTGTATGTTGCAGTAAAAGCACTGTTTAAAAAAAATAGTGTTTTGATGTCTGTTTTTAAAGAGAAACTTGCAGAACATGATACTCCCTTGTATTTCATATAGTAAGGTGCCAGCTGAGTTAGTCAAGAGAAAGCAATCATGAAGATGTTTGATGATGAAAGACAGTATTTTCATTTTTGTGATGGGCAAGCCAAGGAACAACCTTTATGTTTGCATAAACATAAATTCTCTCTTTCTCCATATATATAAACAACGTTAAAGGCCAGGCTCTGATGTAGAATATTTTGAGTTTTGCTGTGTTTTCCCACTGCTCTGCCTAGAGGAACTGTGTTCATTTTGCCTCCATAATCATAGAATCATAATCCCCTACTGTCTTTCTTTCCCTAACAGTTTTTCCCTTTTATTTTCTTCCCGCAGCCTGCCCCACCATCAGCTCCACCGAAGGCTCCGTGCGAGGTACAGTAGCATACCAAGCCCCAGCGGTGCCGGGCTGTGAATGGGAAAACACCGCATGGTCTTGGCTTGTGAGAAATGTGCAAGAGCTGAGCAGGGGGGAAATCGTTCCTCTGCCCTGAGGGAAAGGGGACAAGTCTGAGAACTGAAATAGAAAAATATCCTTTATCAGGTAGAAGAATACTCTGCACTCGCTGAATTTGTGTGCCCCTGCTGTCCCCCCAGCTCCTGCTCTCAGCTGTTAGTGCTTAACGCTGGATTTTTGCTGGCCCTAAGGAAGCTAGGCTTCAAATGGGTGTTGAATTTCAAGAGGATTTCAGTTCCTAACTCATATAGGCTCCTTAAGAAAAACTCTCAGTGTGCCACCAAGATCACCCCTCTAGAGGAGGGATGGATGCCCAAAGAGCTCTCTGCAGCCAGGCTGCACGGACTTTGCTGGGGTAGCAAGTTCCCATTTCTCCTGTCTGTGCCATAACCCTGTTCGTGCTGTTGGAATTGCTGAATGTATTTGTTATTTTATAAGCAGAATTAATTGCGTTCTAAGTGATATCACCTCCTTCCCAGAGGGCTTTGTGATATGGGTGAGACTGAGAAACTGGTCTCAGTTCTCAGCTCCGCTCTTACTCCATGGGTGAGTCACTTCATCTCTGCTCCGCTCCGCTCCCACCCCTGACCCTTGCAGCTCATGGGGATGTGCATCCCCGCCCGGGAGGCTCTCAGCGCTGGGCGCTGTTGCTCTGTCCATGGGTGCAGAGGCTGAAGCAATCACATCATAAAGCCACAACAAAAGTGGGCCTCTCCTTCTCCTCCTTGACAAAGGTGGCAGGAGTAGCCATTTCCTTAGCAGCTCGCTGAAAGCATTACATGGCAGATTCACGATGTGACAATAACATGAGCAGATTACAATACGTTTATAATTGTGACTCAAGTTTTATTTTCAGTCTTTACACTAGAACATTTCCTGCATGGTTTAAAGGAAGTTCCAGTGCCAGAAGCTCCGTATCAGAGATAAATGGCTCTCAAGTAGGTCATTTCCTTTGGCAAACTCCCTAGAACTGCTGGAAAATGAAAAAGAAAAAAAAAAAAAGCACCCTGGACCAACCCCCAGGCAAAATTAAAAACTCAAGC
>SAYO01014711.1:50275-79533 GCA_004023745.1 Recurvirostra avosetta
ACCCCTGGCATGACTTGAGGCTGTTTCCTTTCATCCTATCTCAGGGAGCTTTGATGTCCTCCTCGTGCCAGAGCAAGGCTGAGAGGTATCCTTGAGGTTTCAGATGCTGATGAAATGGGGAGATGGCGAGTTGGCAACGCAACAGCTGCAGCTGGGAACAGGCTGAGCAGTTCCTGGTGCCACGTTAATCCTCTTAGGAGAGGATGATGGGTCACCCTCGGTGCCTGCAGAGATTTCATGGATCAGAGGCTCTGAAGCTCTTTGTAAATGAAAAAAACCCCATCACAAAACCTTCCTCTCTGGTTTCTGTGTTAAGTGGGAGCCATATAACCGTCTGTGTGGGCGGGCAGTGTAAGGCGAAGGAGGGGACTGCAATTCTGACTGTCCCCAAAGCTCTCTCTTTACAGTGAACGTGACCTGCGAGAAAACCCTGAAGGAAATGGGAGGGAAGTGATAGCAGTCATTAAGTATGTAACATGCTCAGGGATAAAGGGCAAATGCAATATTTTGCCCTATCCATTTTGGACTCAGGAGAGTCACCATGGGCTTAAATTGCAGGAGGGAATATTCCAGTTAAACGCTAGGAAGCAGCTAGCAAAATGTTTGCATTTTGGAAATCTGGGGAAAAACGTTTTATTTGCACAAGGCATCCGAAACCTGACAATGTGTCCAGAGCACCCCATTTCAACTACTCCAGGTGCTTTACTCCTGGAAAATAACCATTAAAAAAACATTGGCCTCCTTGCTCAAGTGAAAGGGTTTCAGATCACCCTTTGCATTACTGCGGCTTAACTGTGAATTCAGTTCCATGCTTTGCAAGGAACAGCACCTCATTGCAGAGTAATTACGTGCTCATTCCGGTGGAAGTTTAATTACATAGCACACTCCACTATCACAGTTTGCTTCAATATCCTAAGTGCATAATTACCAGCTTGCATTGCCCTGTGGTTTAAACATCTCCGCGGTACAACTCTTTAAAGAGCAGGACTCTTTTAAGCATTAGAGAATATACGGTTTTGACACATAACCTTATCCTCACACCACTAAACCCTTGGTCATTTGCTGCAGTTACAAGAGCACTCGCTGCTATTTTTAAAACTCCAATTCACAAGACTATGTCCCACCTTGCGTTTATCGCTGCCCTTAATGAGTGGTTTTGACCAGGTCCAGCTGATTTCTGAAATGAGCTTCTGGGCACTTCTGAAAGCACCTTTCCCAAAGCTCCCTGCCTGTGCTTCTTAACTCAAATCTATTGTTTTTTTAGATTCAAGAGTAGAAACTTTCAGATTCGGTTGTCAAAAGTTCACATGACATTGGTTCGTGCCAGAAAATTGCTTTTGTCTCTCTACCCAGCAGTTATGAAGATGCAGAGCTAAGGCAGGTCTCCCCAGAGCTGCTTGCTGTCCCCAATCTCAGCATGTGTCTGTTCTCTTGGGATGGTATCATAAAAACCAAGCTAGTCCCAAAGGGTTGTAGATGTGATCACCTCTTCTTTTTCTTCTCAAGTGTGTTCCCATGTTCATGTGTGATGTTGTCTCGGCATGGATTTGCTGGGGGAGTTGGAAGGAGGAGGTGGAACAGGTTGAAAGTTCATCTCTCCCTGCTGGTGGTGAATGCAGTGTGCTCACTGCCTGTCACGGAAGGGGTGTGCTGTTCCTCTTCTCCCCTCTTTCACATTTCCTGGATGACTTGATTCATTTTCCTCTCGTCTCCACTTGCTGTGGGCTCTCTGGGGCAGGAAACATCTTTCACTGTGCACAGCAAAGTGCACCAGCTTCTGTCCCCTAGGCTCCTGGTTACACTGCAACGAAGATTATGATATTCATAACAGTACTTTTGTGTCCTACTGGCAGGGCAGCCCTGGGAGAAGAGGACCACAAGGGGAGCAGGGGGAACCGGGACCCAAGGTGAGTCCTGACACTCAGCACTACCACTGGCTTTGTTTGCTTCAGGCTGTGTCGGAGGCATGGTGCAGGAGTGCAGAGCCCACAGCACAGCTGGAGGTGTTCATTCCTGGTCTGAGCTGGACTCCTTAGGCTGGGGACTGTCTCACTGCACCAAGCAGAGCACAAACAGAGCCTAAAGGACTGACACATTGAGGAGGATGGGATTGCTTATTATTAATTAAATGCTCAGTTGGGCTTTGGAAATGGAGATGATAAGCCTGATTGCGCTGAATTAATGCAATGTATGTGGTCAGCAATGTTCTCTGAAAGCAGCCTTGCTGGAAAATGGTCAGTCTTTGTGCTGGGCTTGTTCTGGCTGCCAAGCCTCCAAATGAGACGGATTGGTACTGCTCTGGGGAGGAGCAGCGTGAGGAGCGAAGCAGAGCAAGAACCGCACAAAGCCTTCAGCAGCAGCCCCAAGGTGAGCCTAGGGAACGGCTGGGTCTGAATCCCCAAACCCCGGGGACCGGAGCAAGCCCTGGTGCAAGTGTTCATTGCCCCACTGATCAACACAGGGCAGAGCCAGACCAGCCCATTGGTCCTCTTCTTTGGGATAACATCTGGGAAAGCAGCGTGGTTACAGGGGAAAGATCTTGGGGAAGGAATGAGAATGGATGCAGATCTCAGACATGGGTTAAGGAACATTTCGCTTTGCTCTCTGGCCACCTTGAATAACAGGAATGACCTGCTCCGTGGGAAGGTGAATTGTGCTTTCCATGAAAGATGCCCCAAAACCTAGGACCTAAAAGGCAAAGGCAGCTGAGGTTACTAGAGATCCCCTCACTGTCCTGACTTCGTCTTGAATCCTGTAGATGATTCACGCTGACCCAGGTCGTGCAGCACAGCCCACGTGGAGAACAGACGTTAATTGCTTGCTTTCTTTGTGTTTGATTTCATGTCTTTGGCTTTAGGGTGAACCAGGCCCACCTGGACAAGTAGGGCCAGAGGGTCCCAGTGGCCAGCAAGGCTCTCCAGGTTCCCAAGGAATCACGGTTCAGGGTCCTGTGGTATGTGACCTCTTCAACTGCCTTTTTTGTCACTTGCTCTTTGCAGTTAAAACATGTCTCAGAAATGGGTGTCTCAATAAAGCCCCCAAAACGTGAACTTTTCTGTAACGTGAACTATTTACATCATCCTTACTAACAGCTGGACAGCTGGACTCGAGACAGAGGATGATCTTTTTTTTTCACGCTGACGAGGCCCTGCACTTAGTCATTCTGGCAAAAGACTGCTTTTGTCCAGACTCTCCCTAATGTGCCTTTAATGAAAACAGCTCGGTGGAGTATTCAGGCATTTTTCTTTGCAATGATCAGCATTGCTTGGCAAGGAGTAGCGGTGGAGGCTGCTGTGTGCGTGTCTGGGATGACAGAATCCCCATGGACATGCTGTGGCTGTAAAGTACCCTGTAGCACCATAGAGAGCAGGAGCAACCGGGGATGCAGATATGGAGCAGCGGGATGCTGTTTGCCTTAGAGGATGCCGCAGTGTGCCTAACTACGTCCTTCTGTTTTAACCCAAGGGACCACCAGGAATTAAAGGAGAGAAAGGAGACACTGGAAGTCCTGGCATGCAGGTAATGGTAGACACCATTCCTTCCAATTGTCTCAAAGATTTGCCCTTTTTCCCCAGTAACTACTTGAAGCAGGATTGAAAAGCTGTAGAGTTGTTACTGTTGTCTGCTTGGAAAATGTCTTTAATTTTGAAGTGTCATCACCTTCCCAAGGGAAACTGAGTCAGTTGGCGTCAGAAAGATAGACCTATCTGGAAGCTAGATATGATGGAATTAAAGGTGGGATAACAGTGATTGCTCTGTTTAATGAATAACTCTATTTCTTCTTCCGTGTTTTTCTTATGTCCCCTGTTACGAGATGAATTAGGCAATGGTAATCAGATGCCAACTTTACCCAGCAATTCTGATTTACAGGGCATTCCTGGTGTGCAGGGAGCTCCAGGCAGGGATGGTCTTCAAGGTGCAAAGGTAAAATACCTCACCTCTGAGTTTTCATGCATGGGTGCCTAAAATCCTGCTGTGAGCTTATGAGCAGAGACCCAAAACATCCAGCTCTCCTAATGCACTCAGTGCATAAGTGAATGGTCTTTCCACAAAGCCAGAGGGATTGGGGAAAAAAAAAAAAAAGGGGGGGTCATCTCAGGTTTGGCCAAATTTGACCAGGTGTCACCCTTCTTGCCTATGTGGCAGATGCATTCTTTGCCTATTCCTAGCAAGCTCCTGTTAAAAGCAGCACATGGAAAAACTACCTCACTGCTTACTAGGTCTCTTTGAACCCTCTCGTTAATAAATGACTGGATTTGGCTTTGCAGGGGGTGAGGGGACTAGAAGGCACAGCTGGGCCTCCAGGACCTCCTGGACCAAGGGTGAGTACTCACTATGAGTGATGCATATTGAAACCTCTTCCTCAGCAGGGGCTGGTGTTTTCTGCTGATTAGCTGTCACCCAGAGGTGCCGGGGCAAAACCCCTTCTCGGAGTATCCTGGGGAATACCTGGCACATTGTGCTGATGTCCACTTTCCCTGCCATTGTCAGTGTAAGAAGAAAAACCTTGGCTTCTTCTGGCAAGTTCTGGAGAAGCTTTCACCCAGCAAGGAGATGCTGTTGCTGTTTTTGCTTTCCTGGTGCTACTGTTTTTCAGCTGTTGGCTGAGTTTGAGGTATATGGGCTCGTTAGACTGAAATCAGCAGGAGCTGGAGGATGCAGGCAGGTGTGAAAGGATTCCCCCCACACCATTTCCAATATCTGCCTCCAGGGCTGTATGTAGATAGGTGTATTTACAGTCTGTTGTGCCCAGGATAGCAGAACTTTAAGAAGATCTGTTCATTTACATCCATCTGCTGATTCGAAGGTACCACAGCCCTTCCAAGTTCTGTGAAACAGGTGCGCTTCACTTTACATGGGAAACTGAACCAAATTTGGTTTTACATGACGGATGGTGCACCTGATAGTTACTGACTCTCACTGCTGAATTATGAGGGATTTGGCATTCCTGAATACTGTAAGATGGAGATTGCTCAATGCTGTCTTTGTGTTAGATCCCACAATAGTTGTGGTGAAATCAGGTATTTATGGGACCTAAGATTGAATTCAGCTCATAACTTTGACTTGCTCATCCTGGGAAGATGTGGAGCCAGCAGGGTTGAACCTCAGCTTTCCAAATACAAGGAAAGCACTGTAGCCTTCAGGCGGGCTCTGAAAGCTCTTCTGGTGCTGCCTTGAAGACTTCTTTCATTTTCACTGATCAGAAGAGTTGCTAATCTCTACTGAGCTTAAACGTAATAGCTGGAAAATTAAAAAAGAAAGTATTTCTACTGGTTGTTTTTGGCTTATTTTTTTATTCCCTTTATGGCTCCAAAGGGCACAGAAACTTCACAGAGAGGAGATGACCAAAGAAAGCACTTCCCACTCTCTAATCTGCTGTTACTGTTGTAATGTATTAGAGACAAACACAGGTCTTAAAGAAAAAAGAAAAGAACAGTGTGGTATTAGGAGGCTGAGTAAAAGGGTTATGCTCTAGGCTATGTCTAAATCTGAATACATAATGAAGGATCTAAAGCCTGTAGGGTGAAAAACACATTGCAGCTTGTTGGCAAACCTCAGCTTTGCTGGCTTGACCATAATTGAGACAGTAATAGGAAATGATGTGAACATGACTCACACATGATGTGCTCTTAACATCGGACTCATGGCTGGACAAGGTACTGACATAAACCTTGAGGCTACAATGCCCTTGCTAGAGTCCTCTAAACTCAAATTGCTGGTGCCCCTGGAGCTGTAGGGAGATGTCAGCCTTGAACAGAAAAAGAAGAAAGTTAGGAAGTAACTGGACTTTTATCTGTGTCTTGTAATTAATGTCTGCAGGGTTTCCAAGGAGTGACAGGCTCCCGAGGCAGCAGTGGAGAGAAGGGACCTCCGGGTGACGTTGGGCCAACAGTAAGTTTCTGCTTTTGCATCTCAAAGAAGGCCAAGTCATGAAATAATTGAGTGGGAACAAGTTGTTCCCACAGCAGCTCTCCTTCAGAGTCTAAAGAATAGTTTTAATTCACACTCATCCTTCTTAAGGAGATGTCTGGATATACAAAGCCCAGGCTACTTAACTGTTGACAAAGCATTTCACAAACCCCACCTCTCTTTGCTCTCTGTAGATTCACAAGCTACACAAAATCCAACAGCCAAACAAACTTCTGGTGTAAGATTCTGGAATAAAGCAAGAGAGTCAGTCCTGAGCTGGAGTAGCCAGTGTTTGGCTTGTAGGGGCAACCACAGGTCTAGATATCACAGTTTTTTCTTCTTCTCAGATGTTAAAAACCACCTGCTGTGTTGGGAAATCTGTTCTAAGATTGTACCTGAGGAATTTCTGCATCCCTGTTGACGGTGCTTTATGCCACTGCTCCAGCTGCTGCTTTATTTTTTTTTCTTGAAAAAGAAAACAAAATATTCCTATGAGCTCGAAGCTCTTCTCGTCACTGTGATGAGGTCATGGAAATGATGAGTGGGAAAAACAAACTTTGTGCTCCATGTCCCATTAATGTAACCCACATCCCCATTTATTTCTTTTTGTTTTCTTCTGCTCTTCCTTTCCCTAGATTTTTATTTTTCCTTTTCTTTCCTTGTAGGGGCTGCCGGGTCCAAAAGGAGAAAGAGGAGAGAAAGTGAGTTTTTGTGGTGCTAGGCAGCAACACTCTCACTGTGTCCTACACTCAAAAGAGTGGATGTGGTAACGTGCTTTGCGAGCTATGCTTGCACATATAAACCTTCCTAGTGTTGAATAACTTCACGTACCTATAGCTTGTTGCCTTTCCATTCGCCTGCACTGGGATATAAATAATCCTGCAGCAGTCAGGAGCTCCCTCGTATCAATTGTAGTAATGAAGAAGAAACGCCAACTGAAAATCCATTATTTGCTGAGAAGGAAAAAACAAAACCACTTGACTTGACTGAGTTGCTCTTTTTTAATGTATTGCATAAGAGGGGACTCATTTGTAATAGTCGTCTGGCATGTCCCAGCACAGAGCATTCGATGTCAGGAGATCTACTCTGCCTTTGAAGGTTATTTTATTGCGGGAGGAAGTTTTTCTTATCCTGAATTCTGGGTAAAAAAGAAACCCCGTGTCTTTCTAGGAGTCTGAATCTCATTGCCAAGACTGACTTATGTGAATTAGACTTCAGACAGAAGCGACCCGCTTTTGACAGACTGCTTTTGTCTCAAGTTAATGCTTCAGTATTAAAATTTTTCACACCATTCTCCTTCCGTTCCCACCAGCTTTTCATTTTCTGTACATTTTTTTGCAGTGGAACTTTCCTTTTTCCCTCCCTTGGGTGTTGTGCCAAGCTTTTGCTTAAGTCTGGGTAATCTGCACAGTGATCCAGCCAGAGATGTATATTTTATAAATGTTTTTGGAAGTACACAGTGTGTTAGTTACGAATTTTCACAGACAGAGTCCGTGTTTATTTTTAAGCAGCTTTTTGCATTTTTATCACTTTATCCCTACTTTAGTAAAACTTTCTAAAGAACCCCTCAGATATGATTTATTCAGAATACAGTCAGAATCAATATTCATAAAAGATTTAGACAAAGATAGGATGCTGTAATATCTGATCATATTAGATGTTTTACATATCACAGAACATTGAGTTATAGGCTTAGCATATTTTTTGATAAAATTTGAGAGTGACATTTACTCTCCCTTTTTTGGCAGCTTCGGTAATTATTGAGATTCGGTCTGGGCTTTTTGATGTGCAGAAGAAAACCAATTATTGATGTTTCCCAATTTCAATTTTATGGCTTCAGAGCTTTGTGATAAATAAATAAAGCCACATTTCACAGTAATTAATATCTCTGAAACTCAAGCTGAGAAAAAGAATGGGCAGAAGCTATCAAGCATTATGATATCGATCCTTTTTAAAAGATAGTAATGCTTCCTTTTTTTTTTTTTTTAAATAAAAAAAATTGTTTCACTTTAGGGGGAACCGCAGTCCTTGGCCACAATTTACCAGCTCGTTAGCCAGGCTTGTGAACGGATGATTCAGAGTAAGTACAAGCAGCCCAGCTCCCAAACGTGTTCACGCCTCTCCAGCAGTGGTGAACAAAACCAGAGAGGAGACAGCATGAAGCTGTAGTGACCCAGGGAGCTCCTCCATCCTCTGCCGTGCTGAGCACTATGCAGAGCAAATGTCCCATCACAGGCTTTCGGTGCTACATTGGTTTTATTGGGTGGCATTAGCACAGAGAGCCGTGAAATATTTGTTTGGAAAACCCTTTGGCACTTTGCGAAGTCTCCCTTATTTCTCAGATGGAAATTGATGATTTGCGCTGGTTCCTCTTGCGACGAGGCATTTTTGGTCAAGCCCCTGTGCTGTGATGCATGGAGAGAAGCAGAGGTTTGCCCAAGGTCAGGCAGCAAAGTCACGACTCAGCTGCCCATTTTCTCTTCAGCTTCTGGCTTTCTCAGTTTGGACTGACAGCCTTTTAGCACTAGCTGACAGTTTTAAGTACCTTTTTAGACAACATCCTCTGGTTTTGTCTCTTTTCTGAATTCTCAGCCAAGGAAACATTCGTTTTCTGTCTTCCCTTCTCAGCTCATGTGTTGAAATTTGACTCATTCATTCATGAACATGCAAGGAAGCCAGTTCCTGTTTGGGAAGAAAGGTTAAAACCAGGAGAACCAGGACCACCAGGTCCTCCAGGTCCCCCTGGGAGCAATGGAGAAAGAGGAGAAAATGGCATCCCTGGACAGCCAGGCAAAGATGGGTATCCTGGAGAAAGAGGTAGGGACAGAAGCATTCGTAAGCATTTTTGACTATATCTTTGGCACTTTAAACATTTTAGTGCCTCGAGCGGTACTGTGAAGATAATCCATAATATTATCGCATGTCATCTCATTGCTGTTTTCCTCTTGGACTTCTCTCTTCTAGGAAGAGAAACCCAAGTTAGGTAGCTCAAGGAGTAGGGAGAAGACAGATGCAGCCCACTCTTTTTGCAAGCTCTGCTTTGAGAGGAAGGCCAGTTTGATACCATGTGTAGGTTTTGGGTGATGGAGAGTTTAATTTTAGAGGGCATGAGGCTTTCCCTACAGAAAGGCAAAAGAAACAGCCATTTGGATTGACTTGTGGTGGTGGAACAGATCACCTCTGGGCAGAAATGACGAGTCTTGGAAAACACTGAAGGAAGGCATGAGGCAACTGAGGTAACACTGAAAGTGGAAGTAGGTTTCTGGAGCAGCAGTTACAACAACAAAAGCCTCACACATGACTAAAGAAATAAATTAATGTAATCTCAGAAAGTGGCTTCACTTATTACACATGAATGAGTGAATGGTGGAAATACGTTTTGCTTGGATTTGCAGACAACATTTGTCAGTGGCTCAAGTAATTGTCAAAATAAAATGAAAAACATTGGTTTCATCAGTGTCCTAACACCTCTAAGCAACTAGACACCTTCTGTTTAACTCCTTGCTCTGGCACTATTCAGTCTGATCTAGTATCCACAGAGCTTATCAAAATGTCACTTAAGAGAAAAGGGTAGTAACAACCTGCAGATGTTTCCAGCCTGTCGAGCGAGGAGATGGGAGAAGACAGATCTCACTGAAAAACAATCTTAAGGACACAGGTGATCAAAATATTGTCATCTTAAAAGTATGAAAACTGGTATTTTGCCAAAATGCCTGTGTTTCACTGAGATGTACTGGTTTCATGAGCAATTTCATGCGAAAACAGCAATCAAAGAGACGGTTCAGCTTTGTGATTTGTCTGATTCAAGTGATGCACATGGGAGTGGACCCCACACTCAGGCCAGTGCACTAACACCGGTGCTATGAATTTCTCTATGAAAAATCTCCATTTTCACCCATATCAGGCTGCAAATCAGTGTTAGTTGGAGCCCTGTTGGTCATGGGCAAATGGCTACTCTGGAAAAGAGAGCAGGTGCCCAGACAGGACTGAAAGAAATGGGTATTTCTTTGTGTAGCCAAGGGCAGTGACTCTCCTTCAATTTACTATCTAATAGCCTGGTGAGGAGACTGCAGGAGACTTAATTCAGGGTGAAATAAAAAAATGCAGTGAAATGACACTTATCTCTTATCTGTGATTAGGTGCTCCAGGGCCCAAAGGAGAAAAAGGGATGTCTGGAGCCAGTGAGGAAGGGATCCAAGGACCCAGGGGCAGAACAGGTAGAGTGAATACAACCTCTTTGTATTGACCCGGTGGGGCCAGCCGGAGCTCACCAGCTGCCAGATTCAAAGTGTCATTCAGCCTTAAGACCACTGTGGTGGGGCAGACTCACCTCCCCACCGCAGCACTGTTGGCAGCATCCTGGATGGTTCATCCCTGCTAGGACACGAGGGACTGCTCCAGGCCGTCTCCTCCCTCTGGTACCCATTCCCAGGTCATGATGTATTTTAAGGACCTGAGACACATCCAAGGAGTTTTAGTTTTGCTGCCTTTTTGCGTGCAAGACCAGATGTTCAGGGGATAGAAACTCTGAAAATTCAGCTCAGGAAACACAAGGGGTTTTGAGTAATCTGTTAGGATTTGGCGTACTCCTCCATCCTGATCCCTGTTACTTGAAATCAGTGGGAGGTTTACCACTGACATAACAAACCAGGCACTATCAAGAGAGTGCGATCAAACGTATTCTTCCGTATTTAAATTTTTATAGTTGAAATGTAAAGACAGAAAAACCAATGACTCTGGGATGGATCCTGCAGTTAAGGTGTTTTTCTGCATTGATATGTAGCTGGACTTCAGCTTCTCATAACCAGGCTCCATGTTTAGCCAAGCTGGGCACCCTTAAGGTCAAGAATAAGCCCTCTAGTTACTGGGATTCAGAAGAGGTTTTGCAACCGGTGGGTCTTATTTTTCCACCAAATGAGGAAACAATACTCAGAATATTAACCAACATGTAGGATGGGGAAAATATAGAAGAGGTATTACCCTGAAGCAGCTGAAGTAGATGTGCTACATCTTACAGTGCTTCTCCTTCTTCAGGCCCACCAGGAGAAGTTGTGCTGGGGAAACCAGGTCCAAAGGGTTACCCTGGGAATGCTGGTCCTCAAGGTTTTCCTGGTGTCAGAGGGCAGCCTGGGCAGTCTGGATATCCAGGGGGTTGTGATATCTCCGGATGTTATGGGGCAAGTAGAAGAGGTAAGTCCTAACTATCTCAGTACAAAAGTTATGGATTTATAGCTGGTCTCTCCAGTTACTTCTCTTAAGCTGGGCAGAGACCTTTGTTCATCCTTCAGGCACTGTCAGTCCTGCAAGAGCCTCCTTTGCAAAGCCATCAGAATGATTCACGTGGAATTCATATTGATAAAAGGCAGTTCATTTGGCTGCTCCTCAGCCATCCTTCATAGATTAACACATAAATGCAGCGGCAGTTGAGCTGGTGCAGTGAACTTGGGGGTATCTTCAGTTCTTAACATCCCCAGCAATGTTTGCACCCTGGATAGAGAGGAACAATACCTCAGTTCCTACACATACGTTTCATGGAGGGTCAATTGTACAAAGTCCTGGGAAATGAATACAATCACTTGCACTGAACAGAAGATCTACAAGGGAAAAGAATTAATTCTACACCATTCCTTCTCAGTACTTGACACTGCTTTATTAATTTGCTCAGTGGCCTCATCTTCTTTCCCCACACAGATTTCATCCCCTGACAGCTGGTGCAGAGGCAGCTGAAGACATTTCTTTGCCCTGGAAATCTCTGGGTGAAAGCTCCACGCGCTCCAGGAGAAGCAGCAAGCTGCACACCACATGTGTTGTTTGTGTTTTTTTTAATGTCCCGTCATTTCTATATGGACAAGTCAACCAAACACTAAAGCCACCAAACCAGCCTGTGTTCAGATGAGTCATCCGTCTGTTTTTCAGCGCTGGACAATTGCAGTGTTCAAATTCACATTGCACGTCCTGCAGCAAGACAAAGACACAGTCAGAGGTACAGGCTGACAGACGTGTAAGAAAAAGAAATAATGTATTGAAATGCTCAGAAATACCAGATAATTTTGGCCCATTTGTCTGCTTGTGGTTTCTTTTTGTCACTTGTTATTCTGGGTCCCCAGCACAGAGAAAAACAGCACCTCATGCTCAAAGATGCAAATCCACAGGAGCAAAGCTGCATTTTCTGTTGGTTGACAAGGTAACAAAGTCTAGCACCATTTGGACCGTTGCTGCTTTTGGCAAAACGCTGATGGCTTCCTTGCAGGGGTGTTATGTACACAAGCATCGCAGACAGCGTGATAACCTTCCCGGGATGTGACAAACCCCACTGTTTAACCTTGTTCTCTGGGGCTTGGTAACTGTCAAGGAAAGCCTTAGATCACAGTGAGCACAGCCGTGTACCGCGAGGAGCTGGAGATTAACCTGCTGGCTTTTCCCATCTCTCCCTCCCGCAGGCTGAGTACCAACTTTACATTTTATCAGGTAGAATATTCAATAGCTCTGAGTCTGACTTTTATCTATATGACGTGGAGGTAATTGTCACGTTGCACCCCTTTCCTTGCGTGAGCCGTAGTCTAATGTGTATCCACAACAAACCATACAGATCCTGATAAAAATGTACCTCCTGCTTCACAATCGCTACTTTAGGCAGTGCTCAGTTACGCTGCGTGTGAACTGCCCCTGCTTCCGGAACAATTGTTTCTGAACTGGGATTTCAACCTGCAGCAAGAAAATATTTCACTTTCTGCAAAAGCAGAATGAAGCAAAAAATATCAGTACGGATTTTTCAAAGATGCTAAAAGGCAAAAAATGGAGCATCACGCATATTAGTTTGGATGAGCAATTTCTGCACCTACATGCAGACTGGTAGCTGGGTATTCATACGGCTATAGGCAACCTTTGAAAACTTAACAGCAAATATAGCCACATTTAGAAAGTAGATTGTCATATAAATACCAAAGAGAAAGAGACCTTAAGGTCTTCCTTGTTGTTTAGACAAGGAATCCAAATATTACTTCTTCTTGTCATTATGGAAAATTCCTATAGAATTAAGAAATTTTGCTAAAGGTGCATTTGAAGATATCAGACTCATGTGGGAGTCATCCTACAACAAAAGTCACATAAAAATATGATTACTACATCCTGTAAGTATTTAAAGAAGTCCTTGGCCTAATGTATGTTCATTCTCTAGAAACTCCCAAGAATTAATGTTTTCAGTATGACATACATTCCCTTTGGAATGTAGGAAAAAGCATAAGAAATACCACTCTGATAGGAAAAACATTTCTGTTCACTTTGGAGCTTTCCAGAGTTGCCTTGACATATAAAATTGAAATCTTTCCAGCTTAGATGAAGTGTTGCCGCAGACAAAGCTCCAGCCAGAAGAAAAAGGAGAGGTCAGAGGAGCTGAGGCACACAGTGCATTGGGAACATGGTGTTTGGAAGAGATGCGTTCATTGGGATAGATACCCTGCACGCATGTTGTGGAGTTGTAGATATTTCTGTTTGTACGGGTCAAAGAGCTTTTGATCTGTGTTTTCCCTATTCTCTGAAAAATGAAGGCGTTCTGAAAACAAACCTACCAAACCTGCATTAAGTTGCATTCAGAATGGTTCTGCATTTCGCACTGGATACAGAACCCAACGCCTGTGATAACTGGCAGATGCACAGCAGTGGGCAGGAAAGGCAAGGAGGTAACAGGGGTACAGCAGAACCTAAAATTTTTCCCATTAAAGAAACGCTTACGAACTGGGGAAAGTAAGTATTTCCATGTGCAACATCTGCATTTCACACGTAATCCTGCTTCCTTTCCCATTTAAATTAGTGCAGCCAAATTCCCAGTCCTGAACTTGCTCTTCTGTCCATCCAAATCTTGGAACTGCAGGTGGTTTGATATAGAGCTCCTTTACTTTTCTCTACTGACTATTTTTGAAAGTTACTAACATCATCTCACTGCCTGTCTTGGGATTTAATCTATTTGGTAGAATTTCAAGTGACCTTTGCTTTTGTCTGATTATTTCAGATTCAACACGAAGGGTCAGACCGTAACAAAATTGGGTCCCAGAAGGGCTATCGATTAGGAGGCAGACAACCTGTGCAAACAACTTGCCCATTTATGTTCCTAAACTTTTTCCCATGAGTGGTTTTATTTACTTGAAATCACGGCAATTTAGTCCACCTAGTAACACAGAGCATATGCGCAAGTGCTTTGTAACCCAGTTCCTGGAAGCCCAGGAGCATTTCTGTTGAGAGATTTTAGGCGCTGAGAGTGTCCTAACCCAGCCATGAATGTTGCAGGCTATTAAACGGCGAAAAGAAAAGATTTCAGTGGTTGGAGAAACCCAGCGGCCCTGGAGGTGGAGGGGCAGGGAGGCTGGGGAGGCCCTGCCCAGCCCAAATTGCAGTTCCCTCCTCTGTCAGAGAGTACAGAAACCAGCCATTTGCGAATACGGATACCCCACGCTCTTTGCTGAACACAACCTGTTGTTTTCCCTCTTGTGTTGTTCTTCAGCACGCCTCGTACTTTTCTGGCCCAATTTATCACTCTTAAGGCAAACTGTAGTTAAGAACAGTGCCATTCATTAGCAATGTGGTTTGAAAAATCCTCTTGCAGATCTTTCCTCGGTAGGGACTTTGTTCTCAAAGCTTTAATTGCTACAAATAAAAGTTTGGATATTATTTTTTCTGGATTTAAACCCATTTTCTGGATAAACCTGAATTAACCTCAGTGCATAAATTTGACATGTTCTTGTGAGATCCCACAAGTTCCTACCATTTCTTCACCTTTGCAGACTAATGCCTGTTTACGTCCCCTTCTCTTCAAACCGTATTAAAATCCTTTCTCCTGATTTGCTCATTCTTATTACTGCCCTTAAGTGATCTGTGTCATACAGACTTTCTTTTCCATGCAGTGTGTAGTGTGACACCATATCTTTGGTTTCCTTAAAACTTCTCTCCTCCAGTCCTTGTGATAAATTTGGGGTTTTACCCCTGCTGTAGATTTTGACCCGGCTCATGCAGCTGGATTCTGGCACAGGTTTGAGGACCTTCCAGAGACATATTGTTTTGCCACAAGCATCATTTTGAGGTATTAAATCAGTCTCAGGAGTAAGATACAAAGAGTACAGAGGACAAACCAGCAACGCTGCTAACAAGCAGCTCTGAAAAGGTTTTCCCCGGGGTTCGGCAGGATGGCTTGACCAGATTTAAAGGGCTGGAAACAAAAAAGGCATCCTGGCTTGGGATGAAAGATCTGCATTGGGGAGAGCCCATAGGGGCTGTCGAGGCAGGTGGGGCTGTTAGAGGGAGATTTTCCTTAGCGCTATATGTGAATTTTGCATCTCACACATGCAACTTTCTGCCTGTCTGTCTCTACACAAGTGGATTTCCTCAAGTCCAGTTTCTTGGTACATGTCTAAAGAGAAACTTCTCCAAAAGGGAGGTGATACACGCTATATGGATTAGCTCACCGGAGAACGAGACGATATGGTGGAAAACACTCCTGAAAACAGCTGGGGAAATGGGGATTGCATAGATCATCCTACCAGCCAGCTGCAGATAAAACACCCTGCCTGCCCTACAGACACAGACAAAGCGAGCACTAGGGAACCAGAAGAAAGAGGATGTAGGGAAAAACAGAAAAATGGTGGTAACTGAGGTTATTACAGTCAGGTTTCTATGCCTTTGGTCCTCTTCCATTCATGGCCAATGGAGCTGTACTGGTGGGAAAGCACGAAACACTATGGTGAGGATAAGATCTCTCCTCTGCAAGCAAACTAGAGAAAATCAGCATCTGTGCCTGCTTTCTGTGATGCCTTTGGGGTCTCTGAGATTAGTTTTGCACTCCCAGATCATGAAAACCAGTTACTTTGCTCTGGGTCTCTTCCAAGGCAGTTTTAGAGCTCCTGCTGTATCCCAGTCTTGCGTCCTCGCTCTTCTGATGGCAGCTTGTTCAGTCAAGTCCTGGGAATCCGTTCTGAGCTGGGAACATCGCAAATGTTAACAGCCTGGCTGCATACATCCTCCTGGAGGCTTTCATATGCTAAAAAACTCTCTCTTTGTGTTTCATGGGTTTGGAATAGCAGAATTATTCATTATTCTACAGTTATAATCTGGATTGTGTCCCAGTTTTATTCTAGTTCCTGATCATTGAATCCTATGGCAGGATAGCATCCTCCTTAATGACCTCCAAGACGGAATAAGCTATCTAAGAGAGAGTGGTAGGTGTTGCTTACTATTTTCTCCCCTTAGGTTTTACAAGGAGGCACATCGGAAGCAGAAGGCAAGACTTTATTTGAACTTTAAACTGGGGAACTATCAACACCATGTGAGAAGAAATGGAGTTGCCACTGTATGAAAAATGTTATGATGTTGGCAAAGCAGAGGATTCCAGTGACCTGCATTTCCCAAGCGTCTCCCCAAATGCCGTAACTTCTTTGTAACTGGTTTCAGCTCTCACTTCTCATCTTGTCCTGCTAAACCCTGTGATCCCGCAGTGGTGCTGACTCTTCAGGGACACAACAGCATCCTTAGCGCTCTTGATCACACCTGATATTTCTGATGCGCTAATGGAGCAGATGCATGTGGCTCTTTCCTCCTCCCCCTGCCTGGCAGGGCAGTTCTGCCAGGGGCTGCGCTGCACTTCCATGTCCTCACCAGGCTGTCCTGCTCTGTAGCTGTCACCCTGCCACGCTCCCCTCGAGACGCTGCACTTCACGCTGCGTGCGCTGGCAATACCTTCTTGCAGAAAAAGCAAAGGTTTGAGATGGGCCCTTCACTGTGAGCAAAGTCCAGCCTACCCCTGCCCCTACTGAATTGCCCAATATGCCACCTTAAATATTTGGCTCTTACATCTGTCCTTAAACCTTTATCAGTTCTCCTGCTACCCCCAAATCTTTCCCTTCTGCTAGGCAGGGGCCTGACCGCAGCTCTTGCCATACAGCTGCCCTCACCTCCACGGGTCCCCAGTCCTGGTCCGCTTTGGCCACTGCTCCACTGCTGCCCGAGCCCCCGTTCGCCGGCAGACGTGAGCAGAGACTCGAGCCGCCGCTGACTCTCCAGCCTAGCTGGGGAAGTGCGCGTGGTTTTACTGCTAAAAATGTGCAGGCACAGCTGAGCATCCCACCTGCTCTGTTGCTGTCGGCGCTCAGGGGCTTGGGCAAAGGAGGAAGAGGAGGAGGAGGTTGCAGAGGGAGGTGTGAACGTCAGCGTGGGCATGGCTTCAGTCTGGCGATAGGATGCCCCTGACCCAGCGATGCCCGGGGTCAGAAATTGTCCCACCTTCATGATTATTTTATCAGTGCACTCGAAACGTGAAAAGGCACTGGAGAGAGTCCAGGGCCCCTCGGTGAGCCCAGCCTGGCTGCAGCACGCACCCTCACCCGGCCCCGCTGCGCAGTGCTGCCATGCGGACTGCAGCTGCGATCCTGATCCTGCCTTTACCACCAGACCTTGAGGATGTTCGACTGTTTGTTTTCCTTCCATTGCCATAAGCAAACTCACTGACTGTGAAAAGGGATAAATTAGCATCTCCAAAGACTGCGTCTCTCTTTATCCTGAAAACAAGCAAAGAAGAGGTGAAGAGGCGGCAGCAGCTCAGGCTCCCTCATCCTCCCTCCCGCCCCGTGCCAGCACAGCTCCTCGTGGAACTGGCCCAAACCACGGCTACGCTACAATTTTGTGAGCTGTACAGATTACAAGCACTTGGCTGAGCCTGTGAGCACAGAGGTCAGTTGTTGCTTCTTAGATGAGGCCAAACAGGCTGATCGCTGCATGGATTTTTAGGCTGTATTGCTCGGACCGAGTGCAGTAACTTGTATTTCAAAGAAGCCTCTTTAAACCATGTTGTTTCAGCTCCAGCATTACTGTCACAAGCCCATGCAGCTCTCTGCTGCTCACTGAGCTGTGCGGCACGAGCAAGCCTCACGTGCCAGGCTACCATGTAGGGGTGCCACACGTCTCACCTGGGGTCTCACCTACTGCAGGCACTGGCTTCTACGAGGACCTTCTGTACTGGCCACCAGGCACCTGCCTGCCTCTCCCGGGGTGCGTTCCCCAAAGCCCTGGGCTAGTCAGAGCTGCCCAGCCGTGAACTTCACAGTGGCTGGACAGTCTCGTGCATACTGGTCCCAGCCGCAGGGTGCGGAGGAGATGCTGGGTGAAGCCCAGAGCCCCTCAGCTGCCAGCCTGAGTCATGCAGCCACGGCAGGTCCCGGGGGAAGCCTGTATTTTTAGACTATGTCTGCCTTTCCTTGCAAACTGTTTATAAGCCCTTCTGCCTATGAGACCTCTGAAGCAGGCAGGGAGACACTGGGCTGGGTTCTGCTGTGCTGCTCCCTCCTGGCACCCAGCAATCAGCAATGAGGTTGGGAACGGGGGGGGTTGTGAGTACCAAACAGAGGGGATGCTGAGCTGGACGGACTTACGGCCTGCCCAAGCGTGGTTGTTTTCCTGTGGTTGCAAAGGCATACAGAGAAAAGGCAGAAGGTAGATGAAGCCTGTGCTTACCCTCCATCTTCCAGCCTTTCACCCACACGTGTGACTCAGCTGTGCCGTCATGCACGGATGTCTCCCTGCGGTAGGACAGGGCTCCAGCATCCCCCTCTCCCTCTGGCTGGTGGTGCCAGTCCCTGTCTTCTTGCTGCAGACCCCAAAGCAAGGACAAGACATCCAAAAATGTTGGTTTAGTTTGGATAGAAGCACAGCTGCTGAAACAACGGGCCAAATTTAAGGCCATAATACCAGTAGTTTCTGCAAAGTGCCATTCTGAATTCCCAAGCGTGGCGGTGTGTCCTGTTCAGGTTTCCCCATGGAATGGCACATTTCCTTATTACAGCAATGCACCCTCCTGGATTTTTCTTTTTTGGCTTCCCCATCTCTAAGTACCTTCCCTACCTACAGCAAGGGTTTCTCAGCTCAGGCTGACCCTCTGCTGTTTTGCAGCAGCCGTAACTCGGACCCAGGATATTTCCCTGGAAAATACACTAAAGTGCTACCAACACAGTCTGAATCTTAACCCCAAATCCTCCCTTCATGCGCGTGATCCTCACTCAGCTATGGTCCCTATGGCTTCTGAAGGTCGTTGGCCAAAGTAAAAGCTGTCAATGTAAAGACTGCGGCTGCTGTGCTAATGATCGCCGTCGTTCCCAATGGGGCTGAGCTGCCTCGAGCAATTCTTTCAGCCTTTCCAGTCTGTCCGTCTTTAACCAGCTGACCACAGACCACGTCCTGCACAGGCACCCCACATCTGGAACTTTATTTATAAAATGACTCATACAGGGACACACAGTCCTGAACCGCTTCAGCTTGACAGGGCAAAATTACGAGGCAGGGCACACTGAGACCTCTGCAGATAACTGGAGCTGCTTTGCCAGGGGCTGGTTTGTAGGTGCGAAGCCTCTTTATGTGCTGCTTTAGGGAACAAGCTCGTGTTCTTACATTGCTGAGTATATGCCAATGAATGCCACCATGCTATGTACAGACTTTAATAAGAACTTTTCCCCTAAATTAAATGGAGGAGATGAAAATGGCTTGGCAAAATGACGCGACCTCGGAAAGTATTCCCAGAGAGCTCTGGAGCAACTCAAGCGCAGACACGCAGTAAATTATTCAAAGGGCTGCCTCCATTTCTCTGCTCCTCTCCTTCCAGGTGAACTAAAATCCATAGAGTGGGATATACTTTCTTCCTTCTGGGGCTATATTTAGATCATTCCTGCCAGCCACGGTGGGAGGAAGAGCCCAACAGTTCCCAGCAAACACACAATGATGAACATCCAGAGGAAGATCCGGTCAATGACCATTGCAACGTACTTCCAGTCTTCCTTCACCTGGGAACACAGAGATGAAAGGCCGATTATTAATGTTTAAATGAGATTGAAACTTATGCAGACTATTAGTGCTTTATTCCAAAACAGGATATTTTCATTTAAGTCCAGAGGTAGGAGGGGAAGGCCTCGCATACATTTCGTGGTCCTGTATGATGGCAAAGATTCATTCTATCAATTGCTGATGTGGGAGACCGATTCCCAGACTGTGTGGGTGTGCATGTGCAATTGCAAACCCTGTTCACAGCTCCTCAGGGATGACATACGCCCATGGATAATTAAGCTCGTCTGCACACTCACTATCCCATTTTCCATAAGCAGCAGCTGTAATTGGGTGTGTAAAGGAGGCTGCGATTCAAGCTGGGGAGGGTGGGGTGAGGGGGAAGGAAATTACTCGTTTTCCCATGCTTGTAAACAGATTTGCTTACAGATTAACGAAGCCAAACTCTTTCTGCGAAGGGCTTTACAGCGTCGGGTGAGTAAGCAGTGAAAATGAGCGAGCAAATAAAAGAAGTGGTCTTCCTCTCCCGGCTTTGTCCCCACTTTTGTCTTGCTGTGGGAGGATTTTCCAGCAATTCATCTCTGGGGAAGTCTAGTACTTATTAATACCATCAGGCAAGAACTGTAAATGGCTATTTCATTAAGAAAGAAACCACATACATATGAAAACCTCTTTTATTACATTGCTGTTATTAATTTCTTTCCCAGGAAGAGGACTGATCAGATGGCAAAGGTTTATTTGATATGGCTGTACCCGTTATAATTTCCTACAAAATACCACTTGGTGATTAACAGACCCAAGGGCTGAAATTTGGCACGCCGCCTTGCTCTTTAGGGAAACCATCTCAGCAGGAGCTAGCTCAAACCTCTTCGGTGGCCGTGACCGCAGCAATGCGGGAGTGTGGTAGAAGGAGGAGGACGCGGCAAAGCCAAGGCTGTGTGTTGCTGGGGCTGCTTTACCGCACCTACCGGTCTGTGACCCTGAGCAAACATGGGCTTCACCGTGCCCAAAGCCCCCGTGTACATCGGGCTGTCGCATGAGTGAAGAGCACAGTACAATAGTAATATAACACTAATGGTACATGCCTTTTCATCCACAGATCCCAGGTTTGTTTTAAACAGAGATAATGATAAAGGAGTAGCCCAGAACAGTAGGTGTGAGCTGAACCACGATTTGTAGGAGACCTGCTTGATTTTATATTTTTTCTTAAGGGTTTGCTGATTACGCTGAAAATTAATTTTTGGTAAAGGAAGCAATCCAGGTATCAATGAAATAGCCATTAGCTAGCAGGTGAATTTTTCACAGGTATAATGGCAACTTCAGGTACTAAAATATTATGATCTGTCAAGCAACAAACAAACACGCTCTAAGCACAACATAGTGGCTCTGAAAACTCACCTTGAGTCTTCTCTTTCTTCATCAGTGACAGATCATAGAGTCATAGAATGGTTTAGGTTGGAAGGGACCTTGAAGATCATCTAGTTCCACCCCCCACCATAGGCAGGGACACCTCCCACTAGACCAAAATGCACTAGATGCACCACTAAATTTTGGCTTATACCTCGTGGGTGGTCCAGAGAAATCATAACGTGTCAGAGGGAGAGAATATACAACCCTGGCTTCTGTGACCCATGCTGTGACCGTTTATTGAGCTAAGAGAATTCGTCCTTGCAGGTAAGGTATGTGCATTTACCTCATTTTGGCATGCTGAACGCTTCATAAACTGGTCATGAATCTTCCAACGTATTTGCAAAGTACCTGTCATCACTCTGTGCCTCAACACAGACAACATTCAGCTGAAGCAACACCAGCCAAGTGAGCTCTTTTTTTAGCTATGCCTCTCGTTAGTTGCCATGCGGACTGCCTGGTCAGGCATTTAAATCATCGGTATTGCTCCGGCTCCTTGGCTCAGTAAGCAGCTTTGTGAATTGGGAAATAAGGCATGCACTGGAGAACATATCATATTTTCACATAATTTGTTCTCTGAGCAAAGCATCCTGACTTTTGGCAATACCTGAACATTTTCAAAAGTGTAAGAATTGGTTAAATATTTTCCTGCAGTGGATAATTTTGTTCCCTTTAAAAATAGCATCAAGTTAAGCAGGTCTTTACTATTCAATAGGCAGAGGTAAACAACTGAGATTCATCCTGGAGCTTGTTATCTTCTTGGGGGAAACCACACTGTTTTATGATTGTACAGCTCTTAGCACATCCATCTATAATTAGGGTGAGTAAAAGAAACAGTGACCCTTGGCATCAAAAGGAATTCTCTCATCCCAAGGATAAGGTCTCAGTGGGTAACTCCCCTTCGCTGTACATTTTCTGATCTATTCATCACTTGCTGAGAGTTGGAGTGAGTCTCTGACGCTTAAAATTCCTGGCGAGAAGGGCAGCTAAGCAAGCTCTGGATGACTGTGTTTACGGGATAAGTGTCTCATGATGCAACCAATGTGTTAAGAAAATCTGAAATTTACCATCTGATGTCCAACTGGAAAGTTGGATTGAGTAAATAGTGCCCCATTCCGGCAAAATAAGCTTTTTTGAGTGTTTGTGCTAGTAAAAATAAGTTCTAGATTACGTGAAGAAAATAAATGAACTAGATGAGTTTCTTTATGAGGAAAGAAGGGAGAAACAGAAGAGGAACAACTTGAAAAGTTCGACAGACATTCGTTTTCAAATGTAATGGCGTATGCATAAATAGCCTATCTTGAGAATGATGGCTGGGAGCGCGTCAGACGTTCGCAAAATCAATATCCAGCTTCAGACCGAGAGCACAGAAGGGTGAAATTGGAAATTATGGAGAGACAATGAAAAAATAAAAAAAAGAGGAGGAGGAGGAAAAGAAAATTATCTGGATTTTTTGTTTTGTTTTGTTTTGTTTTCTGACAGCACTGTAACATTTCCCTGTGGTCCAGCGCCTCACGTGGAGCATGATCCGCAGAGGCCTCTCTGACAACATCCATGCAGCTGTCAACATCTGCCACCCCAACTCCCGAGCTGTATTTTGATTAGTTTTTAAGAAGCTCACTCAAAACCATTTTCAGGAACGGATCAGGGGCAGGAGCCAGCTGACTCCCCCACCCCCAAATTCCCCAAAAGTGAGGGAACCTGCGACTCTTCCCTGGTCCAGCTCCATGCAGGTCTGAGCAGTGGGAGCAGTGGACATCCTGCCCAGGATTTGAGCGGAGGGTTGAGGTGCCTTGGTGACATCTGATCAGCAGGACCCAGAGCCTGCAATGCAGATTAGAGCAGTCTTGAGTGGTTTTATTGTACTCTGTTAAAAATAAACCGGTGAGATTATCCCATGCTTCCCCCCCTCAGTTACATTCTCTCCCTTTTTAATTTTAAGCTGTCTTCAAAGTCTTCGTATTAGAGTAGTCCGGAGTTGCACACAGGCATGAGGACAACAAGGCTTTCCAGACGGTGCGGTTGGTGTCTGGTTATTTTGGCTCATGTGTGACATGCAACTTGTTTTGCTTCTCAGTCTGTAATTAATTTCTAATGGCATTTCTATCATATGCTGGGACAATTTGGTCTCGCATTTTCCCCAGTGTACTGTTGTGCTTGTATTGTTTGCAGATATCTTTCTGTAACAAACAACTGCCTCTTGCATTTCCCATTTTCTCTTTGCTGAAGCACTTAATTAAATGAGCTATTTACTTTTAATTTAGAAGCACTGCCCCCGTGGCAATGGTGCTTTAGAAAAAAGACAGGAACTTCAAAAGAAGCTCTATTTGCATTCTGGGAAGGTGCAGGTCTCTGAAAATATTACCCAAGAGACAGCAAGCTGTGTCTCAGCGGCTGCAACTGCATCAGAGGTGCCTGCTGATAGATTTGTTGAAGACTTCCATGAAGAAATGCCACAATTTGATTTTAAGATGAAAGCAAATTTCTGAGTACTGATTTTTCCCCAATAAATTCTCATTTTATTAGATCAGTTCTGCTCGTTACAGTAAATTTCAGTTCCAGAAGATCGTATTTCCTTCTTCTTTGTCATTTCCACCTGGAGAAAAAATGTGCTTTCCCACTTGACTTTACTGGGATCCAGACAGAGAAAATATTACAGCCTCAGACCGAGGTCAGCAACTCTTCCCTCAAATCTGAAAACCCGACCTCTGCCTACCATGCCAACCACAGCTGCTGTGAAAGAGCAGATAACTGCGGGCAGGTTTGCAGGCTCTTCCTGAGGAGCCTGGTGTGTTGGTGGTCCTGGGGGTCACCCTTCTCCGCTCATTGCTGGATGTTTTCCTGGTGCCTTTGCTCATGGGCTGCGCTGGCAGGAGGTCTGGTCAGAGCCCTCAAAACTGCTCCTTTTCTGCTGCTTTTGATGTTTAGTGCTGTAAATAGCTTTCTCCTGAGGATAATCGCTTCATTTCAAGAGGGAAGAGTAGTGGAAGGTATAAGAAGAAAATTTGTGGCTTCTGAAGACTGTTTTCATTTTAAAGAAAGTTGCAATCATGGATTAAAATGAAAGAACCCAAGGCATTCATCGACTCAATTCTTGATGATATCAACAAGCTTAGCAGAAAGAGAATCAGTTGAAATGAGAAGTATTATTGGTGTAATATTCCTTCATTTGCACCACAGGGAAACAAGTGAGTTAAAATCAACTGACTTCCATGGGTTTACTTGTGATTATTGCTAGGAGGAGAGAGCAGAGTTTAATTCCCGCATTCCTAACGTGCTTGTGAAGTGCTTTAGGCTGGCAAAGAGTGCTGGGCTGCCAAAGAATGAAGATGGGGATTGACAGCCCATGTCTGCCACAGATTTGTTCTGTGACCTTGAACAGGTCACCTCATCTCTGTATTTTGGCTGTCACTCCTCAACATGGGGAATAACCAGTTACTTCCTCAAAGGGATGTTGTGAAGTGAAATACATTAAAGAACAGAGGCCTCTCAAACTACGGTACCAAAGAGTATATAAATGGACAGTAGCACTTAATCCTTTGTTGCTGCTGCTAAGTGCTCAGTACTGTGAAAAATGCAAATATAAAGACACTCTTCATGCCCAGGAAGTCTTGCATAAAAGCACTATGACTTGCATTGGCTTTAAATCTTGAGAAATCAAACTGTAAGTGCAGCTGAAAAAGTACCTTTTGCTGACGGATCCCTCTAGGAAAAGCTAGATAAGACTTTTCTTTAGCAAGAATACTGACTTCAGGTTATCTTGTCACTTCCTTCATTATGTCCATAAATAGCTAGCGTGCTGCATCCATAGTATTGCAGGGGAAGAGCTACAAGAGGTGTGAAAGGATGTGGCATTTGTACGTACATCACCGTCTCCATTAAAAGAAATCTTTCAGCCTCGACTTTCCTGCTCTATTTGTAGCCGTATTTACCCCTTCAGAGTAAGCGTGAAATTTGTCTGTCCGCCCACCTTCCTGCACAGAGCCAACTGCTCCAGTGGAAGTCCACTAATGAGGAATTGCATCACTCAGAACTAAACATACCCTGCAATGTCCCCACGCCACTACGCGCTTCCCACGTCCACAACCTATTTTGGGAATTTGCTTTCCCAGGCTCAGTAGCCAGAGTCAATGCTTGATAGAAAAGAGTGTCAATTCCCTGTCTGTCAGAGGCTTCTCCATAAAGAATATCTGCTATGTTCCTACTAGATGACTGCTTTTTGGGTCTCTTTCACAGTCTCAGCTGCCTCCTTCCTACCTAACAACAACTTTACTCCTGTTTTCTGCTGGAGAATCCTGTTGCTCTAGAGCAGCCCTGAGCATGGTCTGGTTGCGCTGCCTCCTTGGCCCACATGGCTGCCAAGACCCCAAGGACAAATTCTCCAGCTGGGCCTATAGTGGCCAATGTGTTCAAGAGCCACAGTATCAGGGATGGCTGAGCCTGCAAGTATACTCACCGTATAACCTCAGGTGTAGTGGGGCTTCCTTAGCAGATAATTTTTTACTTACCCAAGGAGAGCAGGCTAAGTTAGCATACTTACTGAGAAATCCGCATCTTCTGCTCGCAGGTGGTCTGCGATGTAGTGAACCCCTTCCACTGCCAGCTTCAGGGCTGGGGACATCAACAGCAGATGTTGCTCTTTGGCGCTGGGAGTCTTGCTTCCTTGAGCTGGTGTGCCAGCTGCCTCCCTCTTTTGGCATTTACACTTGCACTGAGGGGGCTTGTGCGGGGGCTGCTCTTCATTTAGGTGGCAGCGCTGGGATGCTGGAGAGCCAGTGGATTGGCCATTGGTCTGGGAAGAGTCCTCTTGCAGGTAGCAATACTGGATGCTCCGGGACCTACAGCGGATGCTTCCTTCTTCTGCCTTATTGGGGCTGTACATCTGCTGAACACTTAGTGATCTGCCTTTCGAGATGGAGGTGGTCTGGGTGTCACTCAGGGGGTGGCGTGAGGGTTGTGGAGAGGAGCAGGTCACCTGTACAGGCTCTGGGTGCAGCACAGAGTACTGCCCAGAAGGGGACTTGCAGATAGGCGGAGGCTTGGCTGGGTCGTCGAAGTGGGCACAGAAGGAAGATGCGGGTGACGGCTCATTACTTTGGGGGCTGGGGGAAGATGAGGTAGTGAAGTTGGGCTCCACGTCAGTCTCAGACCAAAGCCTTGGTGTGTTGGTTACTTTGTGCATGGATTCAATGAGCTTCTTGCAATTGTCTTTCACTGTGGAGGGACGTTTCATGAAGAGGAGGCGTGGGACAATGTCAAGGAAGATCCTCCTGACCCAGTCAGGCATTGTGTGGGTACGTGGGGAACGATGGTGCACATTAAGCACGAAGACAGTGATGATGATAGACAGGGTAACAAATATCATGGTGAAGAGAAGATACTCTCCAATCAGGGGGATGACTAAGGAGGTAGATGGGATGATCTCTGTGATGAGCAGCAGGAACACAGTGAGGGACAGCAGCACGGAGATGCACAAGGTTATCTTCTCTCCACACTCGGACGGCAGGTAGAAGACCAGGACAGTCAGGCAGGAGATCAGCAGGCAGGGGATGATCAGATTGATTGTGTAGAACAGCGGCAGCCTCCGTATAATGAAGGAATAAGTTATATCGGGGTAGATCTCTGTGCAGCATTCGTACTTCTTGCTGTTGTAATTGCCCACAGCGTTGATGATGACCCATTCCCCGCTCTCCCAGTAGTCCAGTTGGTCGACATGACTGTGCATGCTCACCAAGTCTATCTTGGCTTTGTCATAGGTCCAGGAGCCAAACTTCATTGTGCAGTTTTGCTGGTCAAAGGGGAAGAAGGTAACATCGATGCTGCAGGAGCTTTTATAGATAGCAGGTGGCATCCATTTAATTCTGCCGTCATAGAAGAGGTGGGCCTTGGTCAGGTGGGTGACAGCAAAGTCACCGTCAGCACTGGGGAGAGACAGAAGATAAGAAAAGACTAAGGCTCTCTGGGACTTCTCAAGTCTGTTAAAGAAATAAGATATTTACTGCCTGGCTTCCAAAAATGTACCTGGGAGATGCAAGATGTACACCATGTGTTAACACTGGATCCGTCCACTCTGTCCAGTGTTTCTTTATCTCTGTAGGATTATGTAAGCACTGAATTTATACGCAAATGTCAGCTCTCACCTTGTGTAAGTCAGGTCCTTCAGGTGAATGTACACAAGTTTTCCTCAAAGCTGTCCCATAAATGCCCTGGAAAGGGTTGAGTTTGCTTTAGAGAGGTGGGAGGAACCTCTATCAGGTAGTGTGACTGTGGTCTCTGCAGAATTAATTGTGACAGCTGCTATAAACGAAACAGTGTTGGGTAATCATTCAGTCTCTTACATGAAAAACAGCGAGAACATCCTATTAATAGGAATAATGAAAGTTAATCTCTTGATTTCCCACTCAGGAAGAGAGCTGTCTTTTACGGTGTCTTCTTACAGGGACTCTCAACCAGGGGCTGTGCACTGGTATAAGATAAACAGACAACCGCTCAGGATTTTATAGCAGAAAGCCATTTTCCAGACAGTGAAAAAAATATTGCATAAACAGCATTTTTTCTTTTGTTTGGATCTGCTTTTCTCAGCTGGGCAGTGTGGGAAAAGTGCACTGATGTCCTGCAGCATCGTGCTGTGCACCCATGACACCATCTGCTTCCAGCTCATCATGGGGACTGGGATACAAGTGAAGGAGATCGAAAAAGGCAACAGAGGAGGCAAGCGCACCAGGGATTTGGGGAAAAAAGGCCACCGGGGAATGCCATACTCGATCTGTAACAGTGTTGGAGCAAGGAGGGAGACTGAGGAACTCTGGGGATGGGATCCCCAGCCCTGGAGACAGCCCTGTCCTCCACCTGCCTCAGCATCACCAGCCGCAGCTCCGCTCCTTCCTCACACCCACGGCTCTGCTGCTACGCTTGAAACACTGGACCTGCCGCTTGCCCCGGTGTGTGGAGGCCACCGAAAGAAATTAGCTTATTAACAGATTCTATTAGCACAGCAGGTAATTAATGCCCTGCTTGGCTAAGCCATGCCCTTTTCCTCCCCTGCTCTCAGAGAGGAGGACATGTGGATGGTGACAAACTCCACGTCTGGGGCCAAGTCCATGGCTACCTTCTCAACAGCAACGTCCTCCCCCCAGGCAGTGCCTGCAGGGTCCGCAGCCTGCGTTAGCCTACACAAAGAGAAAAACTGAAGCGTTCGGCGCTGCACAAGCGACATATCTCCTTGTTCAAATAATCACTGTGGTGGAGACTGGGTGTTTGAATCACAAAATTACACCTTCCCCTGAAAAACTGCCAAGCCCCTACATCTGCAGCTTCTTTGTGTGGTGACTGGCTGAAGCCTCAAACCCTCTCCCCCCTTGATTTCTACTTGCAGACAGAGGATTTTGGTATCCTTGGACAGTCACATCGTGGATCAAACGCCATGGTTCAAGCAGCCTCAAAATGCGGGTGAGCTCTGGGTAAAGACGCAATTCTTTTTCATCCTGAGCAAAATGTCTGAAAGGTTGAAATCCCAACTGAAAAAAGCAGGTGGAATCTGTTTGTAGAGCAATGCCCTCAAGTCTAGCTGCAGGAATAGAGAAAAGAGCATCCGAAAAGCAGGGAGGGGAATTGGGGACCGTCTTACACACCCGGCTGGAGCTGCTGCAGAGCTTGGGGACATGGAGGAAGAAGCCTGTTGTGTGATGCCGAGTGGCAAACCGCAACGCTGCTGAACAAAGGGGAAGCCGAGCAGGGGAGGGAGAGCTTCCGCTAAAAACTTGAGATGAATTATTCAGGCTGGTACGGATAGAAAGCTCTCTGCTCCTGCCCAGCCCTCCCGGCTGGAGCCCATCCAGCCTGCAGCCGCTTTCCCAGCAGTCAGCAAACTCCCTCGGCCCCGCGCTGCTGCTTCAGCGCTCAGATGTGCCCTGACAGCAGCCGAGCAGCGACGGGGCGCACGGGGGTCACACCTCTCCTCTTCCTCACCAGCAGCAAGGCAAACTTCTTCTTTGTTTCTGTAATGGAAAGCCTGTGCTCTTTGTGGCAGGTTTTGGAAAAACAAAAGAACACAAAAGGACCCAGTCCTTTTTGACCTCTGAACTGGACTTTTTCTAAAGTTTTAAAATGTCTTTTTTTTTTTTTTTTTTTTA
>SAYO01014713.1:0-17473 GCA_004023745.1 Recurvirostra avosetta
AAACTGACCAAAGGGATATTCCATACCATATGACATCTGCTCAGCAATAAAAGCTAAGAGTAAGGAAGGTGGGGGGTATTTGTTATTACAACGTTTGTCTTCTGGAGCACCTGCGATGCGTACTGAAGACCTGCTTCCCGGGAAGTGGCTGGACATCACCGACTGATCTTCTGTTTTCCTTTGCTTCCCCATGCGGCCTTTGCTTTTGCTTCATTAAACTGTGTTTATCTTGACCCATGAGGTTTTTTCCATCTTATTTCCCACCCCCCACCCCCAGTCCTGCTGAGGAGGGGAGTGATAGAGCAGCTTGGTGGACACCTGGTGTCCAGCCAAGGTCAACCCACCACAGTCCTTTTTGATGGCTGACCTGGGGCATGAGACAACAGCAGTTTTGTATTAAGTGTGCTAAAGCCATAGTAGTTACTAAGTGGCAAGTTCCTGTGTTTTACAGAGATTGTTGACTGCACTGCTTATCTCTTTATTTTGCTGAGCTTGGGAACACGTTAATGCAAATAATGGCTATGTGCTTTGCCCTGGCATTGATGGCCTTGCTGTGCTAGGGGAGCTATCTTGTGGAGAGGATGAGGGAACGCATCTCCCTCTTCCTATCCGGGACTGATGTGGGTCGTTTTATTATGCAGGCTCATGAGGTCCTTGTCCACCCTTGTGTGAACTGTTTAATACTACTAATTAACACTGCTGCATATTATGGGGTTTGTGGAATCTGGTGTCATCCTGGCCTAAGAGAAGACAACTTCTGGGTGAGGTGATACTGAAATGTGCCCTGAGGTGGCTGGTCCCTGGATGGCAGGGTGTGTGGGAGGATTTGGGCAGGTTCGTAGGATGGTTATCACCTCCCATAAACCGGGACTTTGCACCTGAACAGGCAAGTAACCCTGGCAAACTGATGCGCCACCTGATAGAAGGGTGCCTTGCCTACCACAGTGGAAACCATCAGCTTCTAGCACTGTACTGGGGCCTGGCCTGTGCCTATCGAGCCACAGTTTAGTAATATCAGAGGACTATGGTTGAGGCAGGGACCCAAACAACAACTACAGTAATTGCCCCAGTGTTGAAAAAGAAACAGTGGGCAAGGAAAACAACGGGATCATATCATTTAGTAAGGGAGGAGGAAGAATAGGAAAAGTTTGATCAAGAAGCTGGTCCTTCGACAAAGAAATTGGAGGAAGGAGTGAGAGAATTCAGATAGGAAGTGGAAACTACCCACTTCATCAGAACTTTGAGACATGCAGAAAGATTACAGCTGTCAGCCATGTGAGCAGATTGCTGCCTGGCTGCTGATGCTGGGATAATGGGGCTGACGGTCAGCAACTGGAATGTAATGAAGCCCAACAGCTGGGATCCCTTGCTAGAAACTGGGGAACTGAGAGAGGAATTGGAAAAGAGGCAGCAATTTGCAGTCTGTGGAGATGGCTCCTCTCAAGTGTGATGACAAGGTATCCATTCAAGGAAGATCTTGTGAACCCCCCCAGGAAAGTGGACTCCTGCAGATGAAAGCATCCAGTACCTGAGAGAATTAGCAGTGCTGGAAATCATCTACAGTGATCTAGACAATTATTAGGTCTCCAAAGATCCAGAGGAAGTCCTGTGCCCACAGGCCATGTGGAGGAAGGTGATTTAAAATGCCCCAGCATCATATTGTAACAGCTTGGCAGCAACGTATTGACCAGATATCGAAACACCAACTGTGGAGAGATTGTCTTCTTGGGTTCAAAACTTTGAAACAGTCCTCTCCTGCTCTGATGAGAGGGAAACAGACCCCCAAGAGCATGCAGGGTGTTGCACTCTGGTTCTTCTTGGGTGATAAGGGGGAGGACATGAGGAAGTGGGGTGGTGAGCCCACCTGTAAGCTGGAAGCCTGTATACACATACTGAGAGGGAAGACAGCTGTTAAGAAGGGGCCACCCAAGAAGGCTGTCAGTGTAGTTGCTGTAGAGACACAAGAAGGCAATCAGTGATCTCCCAGACATAGAACTGAAATCACCTCCCTTAATCCCGGTGAGGGGACTTCTGATCCGGCACTGCAAGGCTCAGACAGTGAATGCTCTGATGAGGAGCAGGAATAGAGGGTCCCTGCATTCAGCCAGGGGGAGGAAAGGGATGACCAGGTTGCACTGGACTGTGTGGATTTGATGGCCTGGCACATCAGACCCATAGAAGTACAAGGCTTTGGTAGACACTGGTGTCTACTGGTGTCCACATGCCACCAGGGTATAGCAGCACAAAACCATCTGGATCTCTGGAGTGACAGGGGATGCCAAGGATTGTCTGTAGTGGAGGCTGAGGTGAGCTTAACAGGGGACAAGTGGGAAAAGCACTCCATTGTGACCGGCCCAGAAAACCCTTGTATCCTTGATATTACCTTGAGATTACCTCAGAGGAGGGTACTTCAAGGACACAAAGGGGTACCAATGGGCTTTTGGTGTAGCCACTGTGAACACAGAGAAGATCAAACAGCTGTCTACCATGCCTGGCCTCTCGGAAGAACCCTTTGTTGTGGGATTGCTGCAAGTTGAAGAACAGCAAGTGCCAATTACTACCAGGACAGTGCACCAGCGGCAATATCACACAAAGTGAGACTCCCTGGCTCCCATACATAAGGTGTTTCATCAGCTGGAGAGCCAAGGAGTGATCAGCAAGACTCATTCACTTTTTAATTGTCCAATAGGGCCAGTGCAGGGTGGAGGTTAACAGTAGGCTATCATGGCCTGAACAAAGTGATGCCACCACTGAGTGCTGCTGTACCAGACACGTTAGAGCTCCAGTATGAACTGGAGTCAAAAGCAGCCAAGTGGTATGCTACAATTCACATTGGCAATGAGGTTTTTTCAATTCCTTTGGCAGCAGAGTGCAGCCCACAGTTTTCTTTCATGTGGAGGGGTGTCCAATACACCTGGAATTGACTGCCCCAGGGGTGGAAGCACAGTCCTACCATTTGTGATGGACTAATGCAAACTGCACTGGAAAAGGGTGATGCCCCTCAACAACTACAACACATCAATGACATCATTGTGTGAGGCAACAAGGCATAAGAAGTGTTTGAGAAGGGAAAAAGACTAATTCAGATTCTCTGAAAGCTGGTTTCGCCATAAAAAAAGAGCAAGGACAAGGGACCTGCACAGAAGATTCAGTTCTTGGGAATAAAATGGCAGGATGGACACCATCATGTGCCTATGGATGTGGTCAACAAGATAGCAACTGTGTCTCCACCAGCTAACAAGAAGGACACACAAGCTTTCCTAGGCCTTGTGGGACTCTGGAGAATGCATATTCCAGGTTATAGTCAGCTTGTGAGCTCTCTCTATCAAGTAACCCAAAAGAAGAACTATTTTGAGCGGTGCCTTGAACAACAACAAGCCTGTAAGCATATTAAACCGGAAGAAGACCATGTGGCATCTCTTGGGCCTGTCTGGACAGGACCAGCTGTGCAAAATGTACTCTACACTGCATCTGGAGAGCTTGGTCTCACCTGGAGCCTCTGGCGGAAAACATCGGGAGAAACCCAAGGTCGACCATTAGGGTTTTGGAGCCGGGGGGTATTGAGGACCAGAAGCCCACTATACCCTGATTGAAAAAGAAATACTAGCAGCTTCAGAAATTGTTGGTACAGAAACATATCTCATCTTGACACCACAATTGCCCATGCTACACTGGCTGTGCAAAGGAAACATCCCCTCTACATATCATGCAATCAGCGCTACATGGAGTAAGTGGGTAGCATTGATCACACAATGAGCTCAACTGAGGAAACCCAGACTCCCAGGAATCCTGGAAGAGATCATGAACTGGCCCAAAAGGCAGAGATTTTGGAGCCTGAGGAGGTGGCTCGTGCCCAAAAGGCACCACCACATGATGAGTTATCAGAAGATGAAGGCATTATGCTTTGTTTGCTGATGGATCCTGTCATGTAGTAGGAAACCATCAGAAGTGGAAAGCTGATGTGTGGAGTCCCACGTGACAAGTCGTTGAAGACACTGAAGAAGAAGGTGAGTCAAGTCAGTTTGCGGAAGTGAAAGCCATCCAACTAGCCCTAGAGATTGCCGAACAAGAAAAGTGGCCAATATTCTATCTCTAAACTGGCTCCTGGATGGTGGCTAATGCCCTGTGGGGGTGGCTACAGCAGTGGAAGAAGACCAATTGGCAGCACAGGGGTAAACCCCTCTGGGCTGCTGCATTGTGGCAGGACATTGCTCAGGTAGAGAACATAGCTCTAAAGATATGTCATGTAGATGCTTACATGCCCAAAAGCTGGGCCACTGAAGAACATCAAAACAATGAACAGGTACATAAGGCTGTCAAAATTGAAGTAGTTCAGGTGGACCTGGACTGGGAGCATAAGTGTGAGATATTTGTTGTTCAATGGGCCCACAAAACATTGGGGCATCTAGGGAGAGATGCAACATACAGATGGAATTGTGATTGGGAGGTGGACCTGACCATGGAGGCCATCATACAGGTCAGTCATGAATGTGAAACATGTGCTGCAATGAAGCGAGCCACACAAGTAAAATCTCCCTGGAAGAGAAGAGGGTGGCTGGGTTTTTTTATATGATGAGGCCCGGCAAATTGACTATATTGGACGACTACCATGAACACACTAAGGCAAGTGCTATGTACTCACCATGGTGGAAGCAGCTACTGGTTGGCTAGCAACATACTCTGTAAACCATGCCACTGCCCAAAACACCATCTTAGGCCTTGAAAGGCAAATTTTGTGGCAACATGGTACCCCAGAAAGAATTGAATCAGACAGTGGAACTCATTTCCGAAACCTCATAAAATCCTGGGCAAAGACACATGGCATTGAGTGGGTGTATCACACCTCCTATCACCCAGAAGCCTCTGGAAAGACTGAGAGATACAGTGGACTGTTAAAGTCTACCTTGAGAGCGTTGTGCAATGGGGTGTGGAAGCACTGGGATACAAATTTAGCAGAAGCCACTTGGCTGGTTAACACCAGAGGATCTGCTAACTGTCCTGGTCCTGCCCAAACAAAACCCCTACATACTGTGGGGAGAGATAAGAACCCTGTAGTGCACATAGGGAAGTGGCTGGGGAAGGCAGTGTGAATTGCTCCTCCCATAGAAAAAGGCAAACCCATTCATGAATTTGTCTTCACTCAAGGACCTGGGCGCACTTGGAGGGTAGAGCAGAAGGATGGGGAGACCTGGTGTGTGCCTCAAGGATATTTAAGCTTGGGGGAAAAATAATCGGTGATGTGAGTTGTATGTTGTAGAAAGTAATGTAGCAGGAATGACATGAACCGACAAAGAGTGAGTTTCGCAAGGAATGCAACAATGACCTGAACCAAGTTCAGTGAAGGTTCCCAACAATCAAATATACTGCTTCTCCTGTCCTGAGCACCCATCTTGACAGATGGGACCCCAGTCATAGCCCATTCTTATGAACGTCTGGAGGACTGGAAGAAGCTCATGGAATGGGAGAGTAATATCTGTCTGTTAAAGAACAGGGGATAGTAGTTAATGAGAATGTATAAATCTATATGTTGGGTATAAAGGTGGTTTAAGTATGTAGATTATGTTTTAAGTGTTGGTAAAAAGGGATTTCAGTAATAAGAATTAAATACAATGGGATGGTTAGAATATATATATACACACGTATTAAATTATATAGGACATGAGCATGTTGCAAATGGTGTGGAATCAGGGGTGGACATTGTATTGGGTCTGGCTGAGATGGAGTTAATTTTCCCCATAGCAGCCCTCACAGCACTATGCTTTGTACTGGTACCTAGAAAGGTGTTGATAACACATACCAGTGTTTTGGCTACTGCTGAGCAGTGCTCACACAGCATGGGGGCTGTCACTCCAACGTTCCCCCCTCACCAGCAGGCTGGGGGTGGGCAAGATCTTGGGAGGGGACACAGCTGGGACAGCTGACCCAAACTGACGAAAGGGATATTCCATACAATATGACACCTGGTCAGCAATAAAAGCTAAGAGAAAGGCAGGGAGGGCAGGCATTTGCTATTATATTTGTCTTCTGGAGCACCTGCGATGCGTACTGAAGCCCTACTTGCCGGGAATTGGCTGGACATCACCTGATGATGGGAAATAGAGAATAAATCTTTTGTTTTCCGTTGCTTTGGTGTGCAGCCTTTGCTTTTGCTTTATTAAACTGTGTTTATCTTGACCCACGAGGTTTTTTCCATCTTATTTTCTCCCCCTCCCCGTCCTGCTGAGGAGAGGAGTGATAGAGCAGCTTAGTGGGCACCTGGTGTCCAGCTAAGGTCAACCCACACCACAACTTCCCAGTATCCATTCATGCTTTGAATAAAAACATATCAAATCCCTTTTACCTATAGCAACAGGATTCCTTTGACTTTGCTTTTAGCAAGAAAATGTACTTATCGTTTGCTACATCTGTCTTCAGTGAAGGGAAATGGTTGAACTTCCCAGGTTCAACACGATTTAATTCAGTGTCAAACAATACCCATTGCAGTTTTAGTTGAAAGATGAAGATGTCCTGGAGCTTAGACCGGAGAAGAAAACATTTGTCATCATTCCCCTTCTTTTATTTCTCAAGTCTCCAGGTGGAGCAGAACCTTTGGCAGAAGCAGTAACAGTATCCCATGAGAAAAGAGTCATTTTTCCAGATAGGCAGCTCTCAGGTCGGATTATGCTGTTAAATGTCGTCTAGGATCCAACAGATGAGTAATTAAAGTCAAAGAATGCCAGTCCCATGCGCTCTCAGGAAGTGATAGTGATTAAAAAGAAAATCCGTTGGCACTTTTTAAAGTTTTGAAGAGGAAACATCATTAAGACCACACTGCTGCACAATAAGGTAAGTAAAAATAAGGTGTGGATAACAACAGAGAGGTCTAAACTTGAAATCTTTGTTCTAGGCCCAGGACCAGACATCGATGGGAAGGAGCTGCCTTGGCCACTGAAGTAAAAAGAGTATCTTAACTGACTTGGAATCTAGCAGAGACCTTGTAAACAAGATAAAGAAGCATAAAAATAATTTGTTAGTGTGTGATAAGGTAGTTATTAATACTAAGAGGGTGTAGAGGTCGAATGAACAGTTGACTTTTTTGGACAATCATAGTTTTTCATAGGGGACTGAAGCAGTGGGTGATCTCCAGCTGATCTCCAGCTGTTTTCCAGTCCCCTCCTGGAGATCACCGCCTTCATGGCAAAGAACATCTGGATGATGACCAGTAAAGCCACTGGGGCCACTGCTATTTCCAGCCCATACAGCTGCAACGTAAAACATGGTTCAGGTTCAACTAGTATTCCACTTCCTGATCAGCAGTGATCTGGGAGCTGTTTCACCTGGAGTTCAAATGTCACTGTTGCATGTTGGTGACCTCCAGGACAGCAGGGCATACAATTGGAAACCAAAACTGCTGTAGCCACCTAACAGCATCATCGTCTCTTCAAGAGTCAACACCATAAAGTTGTGCCAAAACTGTTCATTCTGTGGGCTAAAAAGAATGGTATCAGATTTGGCGACAGTGCAGAATTCCTGTTGAAGCAGCTGCATTTGGTCTTAAAATCCTTACCCACATCAGACAGAGGATGGCTGAATAGATAGAGGAGGATGAAGCAGGGCTGCAGTGGTATAATAGCTCCCAGCAACACTGAGTTTAGCTGTCAAAAAGACATGCAAATTCTATCAAACATTTGGAAAGATGAAATAGATGCCTGCCAAGACATAACCTGTCAAGAAGCCTAGGGCCTGGAGAACTCAAATGATTTGTTTTTACAAACCTGCATAGTCACTAGGCAGGTTTCTGTGAATTGCCCAAAGCTGGAAATAAATGACTTTTTCATTACCTTCACCCATATGGCAACCTTCTATATCATGAGAAATGTTCTTTAAGAATGATGCACTGATGGGACCAGGATTAAAAATGTGTTTTAAATCAAATGGAAGGGAGACCAAAAAGAGTGAAATACAGACTGTAAAGAAAGCAGATGGCATCTGCTATGATCTAGTTCAAACTTGTAGTTGCTTCACCTCTGTTCACAGTTTTAACAAAGGCCTTCAGGACTAATACCAGCCCAAAGGCTGACATATTTTTATTGTCTTAATAATCTTTCTAAATGATGGTTGAGACCCTCAGCGTATATAAACAAGTATGTTTACACTGTGTTCATGCCTGTGGGCGTAAGTACAGGTATCTAATTACTATTTTTGCACAGCTTTGGTAACTGTGAGTGAAAATTGGCTAAAACCACTGCTGTTTTGTTAATGTTTTGGTTGGGTCTTTTGTGTTTTTTTTTTCTTGTTGTTGTTATTTTTGTTGTTATTGGTTTTTTAGATGCTTGCTGTTTCAACCATTAGATTTCAGTCTCTGTATAGTAATAATCCCACCGCAAATCCACACTGTAGGTTTGTGTTCAGTGTACTGGAAACAGGAGAAAGGAGCATACATATTGGAAAGATGTGCTTAATTATGTGTACATTTCTTCCAGGTATTTTAAGGGCATACCCACATGTTTGCCTGCAAACCGGGTGCTGCAATGCTCTGAGAGGGGTCAAACAATAGGAATATGTCTATCTGAGCTCTTACGGAGGTTCCCTTTCGGTCCTATCTGGGCCAGGTGCAGTGGCTTCCACCAGAGGTCTTGTAAGAGACTGTGCTGTACCCCAGCTGCTGGCTCCCTCATATTCACTTCACATCAAGTCAATGGTCTGGCTGTGAACTGCTGCGGCTGAATGGGGACATGCTGCCTTTCTTGCCACTACTGCTTGGTAGGCGATAGATAAGCTGACAGTGATCGCTCTTTAATCTGTGACATAAGTCATCTAACTTTGACAATAACCATGAGTCAGAGTATTCAGCAGGGCACAGGCACAGCACAGTGTCAGTGTGTTCCTACGGCTTCTGGAGAGGACCTGCTTTGTGGCTTGCCAAGTCATGGTTGTGGGCAAAGCAAGTCCTGGACTACCGCCACTGAACTGTGCAAATAAGTCCTACATCTTCTATGTATATTGCACATATTTATCCTTTTATTTCTGGAGTTAGATCTACTGCATAAGGAAATCAATATGTTTAGCTCACCTCTAGGCACAAGAGCATGGCATTGCTTACACCGACTGATGTCTTGCACATAAATAGTGAACGAAGAAGGCCAGATACATGACTGTATGCACGAAAATGCCCCAGCAAAAGCAAAGCACTCAGGCAACCCAGGCTTGATAATTTATCTGTTGCAGTGTTTTTGTTAGTAGCACAGGTCTGTGTCTGTCTGGTAGAGGTGCATTGTCATCAATGCCTTTGTCCATATCATCATTATTATTAATATAAAAGCCCCTTGAGGCCCCAGTCATGTTTAAGGCTCCACAGTCCGCAGCGCTCTAGCAATGCCACTCTACAGCCAAGAGCCCTGTCCTGAAGAGTGGTCTGGGCTCTGGGGTACAGTCTGGCTTCAACAGCACAGCGGAACCAAAGAGATTCATATGTTTCTCTGTGTGTGAAAGGAGAAGACTTGGACTGGTCACAGCCAGTCTGCTATGCTTTTCACTCCTCTTTGTTTGCCAGCTCTGTTTTAACTTGTTTTATACATGCAGCTGAGCTCTCAAGCAGGACTGAAGTTTCATGCCTGAAGTGATTTGTTATACATTCACACTGAAATAACACATCTACATACTGATGTTGTTGTAAATAGCACTTTTTGTATCTTACAGAAATGTGTGAACTCACTTGCTTTATTTGCACTTGTTTTCCCAACAATAAAATCCATCTGCACTTGGAGCAAAGAGATAAGGCTTGGCTGGACACAGAAATATTCCTCTTTGTAAATTCCTATTCTCTTTCCAGGAATTAAGAGTTGCTATTTGCCCTTGTCTGTTATCTTCTCTCCATGGCCTGGATAAGTTGTTGGAATGTAAGAATTCAGTGAACACCAACTTTGTATCTCTGCTTTGCTCAGTTTAAGACTGTTTCTATGGCAGCAGGAAATGAATTTCTTGAAGAAAAGTATTTGGCTCTGGAAGTTTTCTCGTAGATCTAATATTGTTATCTTCAATAAGAGGAAAACAAATAGAGTCAACTACATTGTTGAACCTTTCTGTACTGTAAGCCTATTCATGTGTGTGTATTTACTGTCTAATTGGATATGCAGTTGTCCACCAGATAACTGGGGTCAGACAGGTCAAGCAATGCATCATTATGTTCAAAAATTATCTTTTGCTGTATACCAGACTTACTTCATATCAGGATGCATATCGATATGCAGGTAATCATATATACATATATAAAAAAATGCAGAAATTAACTCTTCCCCAGATATATCAGTGGAGGGGAGGAAGTCCCACATGACCTCTGATGACCCACGATGAGCAGCAGCTAACACTGCAGCATACGTGTTGCAGTGAATTTCTTTGTCACTGCAGCCCACCCAGCTCTGGATGAGGCAATGTTGATCACAAAGCAGAATATGGACCCATAGTCTCTCAGGTACTGCTCTGCAGTGAACAGGACAGTTTTTTCTGTCCATGGCTTATATGGGTGTTTGAGTAGTTGAAGTACTCACAGCACTGTCTATAATTCAGTGATAAAAACCGTAACATTGTACACATGAAGGTCTGCTGGTCAAATACCAGGACTTCCTCAGACTGGACCAGTGATATCAGCAAATGTTTTTATCCTCATCTGACAGATTCTGAAACTGAGGGAGGGAGTGAATAGCTCACCTCAAATCACACAGCAAGTTAGAAACTATCCATGAGCGTTTAATATATATATTAAATATATATGTTAAATTATGCAAGATACTTGCCATCTGATTCACAGCTGTGTGAATCCCTCCTTCAGTTTCTGAATATATAAATTATAAACCCATCAGTGTTTAATATTTTGTCCTCCTGTTATTTTTCTCATTCTACCCTCTTGCTGTTCCTTCCTGGTTGGCAGTAGACATGCACCTGCTAGCTGCCATGTTTTGAGAGGTGCTTTCTTTAGCTCTGTCAACTAATCTGTTGTGGGCACTCAGAAACCAGCAGTCTGCTAGGAGCATTTCTGAAAATCTTCTCTATGTTGTACTTGAAACTTCCAGTAACTTTAGATTTGATCTATGAATTGAGTAAAACTTTTTAATCTGTAATTTAATCAAAAGCCTATGGTCCCTGAAAAATTTGTGTGGCTAATATTTCATTTTGGGATACATAACAATATAACAAGAAAGCCACTAAAATCAAACAGCTAGTAAAATGATCTGGTATGGTACTCATTCTTCCTGCAAGAATTATACCATAAATGTAAGTAGATGAGAGGATATTTAATTATTTAGGTTTCGATGTCAGGTGGGACATATCCAAAGTAAAATATGAATGCAACAATAAATTGCCTGCTTCTCTGAAAACAAAGGCTGTGGAATCAGGCATATATGTTTATTTACTGTGCGGAGTAACAGTTACTTACAGAGTAAGTAATATTGTTATGGATAAATAATATGGATAAATTTTACGGGGTAATATTTACTTCTAACTCATTTATAGACTTCTTCCCTCCCAGTGATATGGAAGCAGTTTTGTGGTCAGTGGGATCTGCTGGATGTCCTTCCCTAGTTCAAGTATTAGATATTGTACGTGAGGCATGCAGTCCTGTGTGTAATGTACTCCATCTGTTATGAGACTGAAAGGAACATTTGGTGCACACGCCTGCCAAATGAACTGCTTTGAGCTGCCAAAGTGTAACATGTTAAAAGGGAGAGAAGGCTGAATTTCCCGATTCTCTGATGCCTGAGAATGTGGCAACTGGAAAATAATTTCTAGTGTGGCATACAGTGGAAGATTACAAAATTATTTATATTTCCCTCTCTCTGGTGTTTCCAGTCATTTCCCCACCTTCCACCCGTGTCCACAGTTGTTCCTCTCAGCAGTGAGCGGAGGTTTACTGCCACCGGGCATTACTCAGTCTCTCCCTGAGGTGCACAATCAGGCATCCTGTTTTTCCCTTGGAATCTCCTTGCCTTCTATTTCAAAAATATCACTTCTCTGCTAGAAGTCATGGCTACCAGCAGAGCTGGGGTTTTTTTAAGCCTAGGAACCAGACCGATGAGAAGATTCTGGGCACATGATGCATCCAGTTTGTGTTTTATTAAAGCAATGGAGACATGAAGTGGTTCCCAAGGCGGGGCTCAAGACCCCCGTTAAGGTAGGAAGCATGCCTGCAGTCACAGAAGAATGCATCTATCTGCTTTGACTCGATTTCATTCTGCTCGATGCAAGGGTGCCTTGAGGTAGACTGGAGGACAGGGCACTCGGACAATTGCAGGATGCTGGTGCGTTGCCAAGGTATGTTCCTCCTGCTCAACTTAGAGCCCTGTTCCTGCTGCTCCTCAGATTTTCTCTGTGGAGGAGTCAGTCTTCAGTCAGTGGAGGAGTGAGGGGCGGGACAGAAAGATTTGAGGAGATGGCTTGTCCTCAACTTGCTCCTGTGACAGAAGAAGGAATGTTGTTTGCAGGACATGAAAATGCCCCCCTCTCTCCCCCCGCCATGTCCCCTGCCCCCCAGCAATCAGGAGAGGGCAGTGGAAGTCTTAGCTTCTGAATTGCGCAGACTGGGCACTGCCTGTGTCAGCACTGTGCAGGACTGACAACATAAGCTCAAATTAAACACAGACTGACCCAAAAGCCCCATGTTGCCATGGTTTGTGGAAAAGATGCTTAAAACTTGAGTGAAAACTCTGCATCTGTTCTGTTGTGGGGACATGCACCTAATGAGTGTGTGTGTGTGGTGCAAGGGACAGACCATTTGGAAATCTGAGTATCTGATATTTGGAATACTTTGCTATTTGATTCCCTGAGGATCATATGTGTGAACAGAGGACATATGGTGATGGATATAGATGCAAAAGGACAAAACACACTGATGTCAGCAAAACAGAAACAAGAAGAAGTGTGTGGGTGTACAATGAAATCTGCAACAGCCAGATCATCTCTCTTTCCTGCTCTCCCCTCGTCTTCCATGAATAAAAGATAAGCCTGTCAAGGCTACCGTCTAGACTGTGTATTGAAGAAATTTCTGCAGAAACAATGGGACCACAAAACAGATTGCATTGAAACTTGAAGGTTTTAACAGGTTTTAAATTCTGGTTTCCCTTTTGGAAATGTTTGCTTTTGGGGCATTCTGCTTGAACAGGTAGTTCTTGGTTGTGTTGAAAGGGTTGAGGTTTCCCTTTGCCTCTGCAAACAAAGCTGAAAGCTCTGATTTAGACAGAGCTATTGTGTGCCTTAATTTAATTGAACAAATAAAATCAGCTGTAATGAAAACAAAGTATTTCTATGCTGTACTGCAGGCGGGTGTTGCACTTCTCAGGGATGGATTACCAGGCTGACAGGATCTAACCTAGCACAGTTTGGTATTGTCTTTCTCTTCACTGCTTCTCATGGGGATTCATGCTGAAAAAAGAAAAAATATCTATAATGAAAACCAGAGAAAGTAATGATGCATAAAATATAATAACAGAGCAGAATTGCATCTGACCCAGAACTCTTTCTAAATGGCCAGTGAGGTCACTTGTAAGTAATGGTGGCAAAGCACAGGGAGTGATATAGCTTAGTAGAACAGAAATTTTTGTAGGTGGTCCAGTACAAATTAAATTTTAGATACTTGTTCTGTCCCTGACTACTCAGTTTTCTGCTTGGCTGGTAGCACACAGTTTCCCCTGAGTCCTGCCTCTTGACTGCCTCAGGATGGAAGGCACACGGTGGGAAATGCACATGGCTGTAGCATTACGGCAGTTCCCTGCTGCTTGGAAAGCTGTGCAGCAGCCATTGATACTGGGTATAACTTAAGGTCAGCAGTAATGCTGATCTGTCTTGGGCAAGAAACTAGTATGGCTACAGGGTTAGGTGGCCTCCCTCTAACTCAAGTCCTGTGACATACAGAGCATGAATAAATCCAAGGATCCAGAGATAACAGTAGCCGCTTGAGAATGTAGGTAGTTATTTTCAGTATCTAGTGATGAGTCCAACTTTTATGCCCTAGCCAAGAAATTTAAGGCTATGGTGTTATTAGCTCCTCTTCTTATCATAGGTCTGTGCATGTGTAGGAGAAGAAGGATGACACATACAGGTGTCTTGTATAAGGACCCAACAGCAAAAATGGCAGATAAAGCAAAGGGGGAATTTTACCAGCTGATAAAACAGGGTGTTATTCACATAAGTTCAGACAGTAGCTGAAAGCATGGTTAGTCTCATAAAAGCAGACAAAGTAAGAACTTGCCTAAACACAAAGTTTTAGTGAAAGCCACAAAATGCAAACCCACAGGAACAGCGTGAGAATTTGTCTACATTTCAGATTGTATAAGTATTTTCAGCTCAAGCACAAGCTACCACCTCACTTATACCAGAGTCTCAACTCTTAAAAGGTTTACTGAGGACTCCCAGGGGATTCAGTGAGAGCTAACCCTCTGGATAGGTTCCTGGACCTAGATGCCAAACTTAGCACATCAAAATAACAGCAATTGCCTCAGCAACCATGTGGCATGAGACAGATCTTTCAGGATATGCTGCCTTGGGACAAGAATGATTAATACTGCAGTAAGCAGTGGTGCAATATTCTGCAGCACATCACATGCAAAAAAAACCCCAAACCTGACTTTAAAGTGAAGTGTATTTCACTTTAAGCTGAAAGAAATGTTATGTTGGAGATTACCTACATAGTCAGTGACAGATGAGTTGAACAAGGTGGAAGGAAAGAGGAAACAACTGTACAAATGGAAAGGCTTCCTTGGTTGCAACTCCCTGAAAACCAAAGCTGCACACAGATGCCTTTGCAGCTGATGAGTACAAACAAAGAGATCTCTCATTTGTCTCAGTGGAGTCTATGTGCTGAGGTGCAGAGAGGCATACATTTCTTGAGTTTAGAAGGCACTGAGTAGGGCAGAAAGAGAAAAGCCTTGGGCAATTAAGAATTAGGTGTCCCAGAAGCACGTCTAGATATACTGAGATTAATGACCAATCCACGATCATGGCCACTGCAAGACAGTAGTGTGAAGGACAATAAAAGCACTGAGTGGGCTCAGAAGAGTTAATTCCAAAAAGAAAAACAGAGAAGGAAAGCTCGAGGCAGAATGTGGTAGCAAACACTTTCTTGAACACCTCTATGTAGAAATCACTGGAGGTGGCAGCAGATCTTAAACCACTGGGAGCCACCAGCTGAGTGAGAACAAGGTCAGCACTGGCTGTTCAATATAGCTTGCTTCCTGCAGCCCACTCCCTTTCCCCCCGGACGATGAGCTCACAGCAGCTACTCTTCCACTTGGCTGTGTGCCACATGCTGAAGTGGATCTGGAATGTGATCTGTATTAGCAACAAACTCGTGCTATACCGAGGCAGTTCTTAGTATATTGGTTTTGCTGTAATGCCCTGCATACAATGATGACTTAGTTGTGATACAGTTATTCAGGCTCACCTATGGCTCCACTATCACACGCTTTTCTGTGGGCAGGCTTTACCCAGCCTGTTTGGCAACTGTCTCAGCAACAGGCCATGGTAGGATTCTTCTTCTGTTTGTTTACAAACATTATATTCCTGCCTGATAGTGTAACATTAGACATAGTTCTCAAAAGGTCACACTAGCCTTTTTGACCTGCAGTTTCTGTAATTCTACCTGCTTTCATCTCCAGCAGCACTGAAGCATGCATATCTCCCTTGCAGCTAACCACATACTTCGATATGCCCCCAACCTGCAGTTATTTCCCTCCCTCGTCGTAAATACCTTTTCTCTTTCAAAATGGTGTTGCAGGTACTGCAGATAAAATGCAGACTGAAACAAGAACTGAGATGCAATGAAGAGGAAAAAAAATGCAAAATGAACTCACTTATTATTCCTTTAGGAAAATTCTTTGCACATTATAGAAAGCTGCAGGTGCAATTGTCCTGGGGCCAGGGTGTGGGCTGTTCTGATACTTCATTGGCCTGCAAACATGAACATGGTCTGACTCCTGTTCCCACACTTGGACTGCAGCAAAGATTGTAGAGGCTTTCAAAGCAACAGATGCACACTAAAAAACCAAAAAAATAATTTTAAGAGCAGCAATGTTTCCAAGCCTCACCAATTTGAGCTAAGCAGTAATCATTGCTGGCTACATTTGTCAGAAGGACAGAGACAGATCCTATCTGTGCCCGTGGTTACAGTTGAATAGGTACGCAAATATGCCTGCAGATGTTTACTCTCCACTTGGAAAGCTGTTGGCAATAGTGGGATTGTGGAAAGTAGGCTGTGAGCTGTACTTTGTGCACAGATTGCTGCTGCCAACTTAGTGGAATACATGCTGAGTGGTGCTCAAAATGCATTCTGATCGATATTACAGTGGTAATGCAGGGGCACATTTGACCACATCTTAAAAAGCATATGAAACAAACTTTTGTACAGCCAACAAGAACAAATGAGTAATGCAGGTGTAGATTAGAGACTTTGTTGAAGCAATAACCTATGACAATCTAGGCTGCATCAGCAAAACCACAAATGGCAGGGTAGAAACCACTGATTTTATATTGGCTGTAGTGGTAAGTAATAGGAGAAATCTTCCTGTATTGTCTCCACAACATTATTTTCCATCCTAGATGAAATTTGTCCTCTACTATTCTGATTATCTAAATGATGATCCTCAAGCAAGGTCATCTTACAGAGCTATGGATTTACTATGTGCAATAAGATTCAAGGACAGCCAATGTACGTCATAACAGCATCTGATGCTCTACTCCCAGTACAATGGCGAACTGCAAATCAGAAAAACATAGACCAGGAGAAGATGTATTTTCATTTGTATGGCCCAGTAAAGGGGTAAGGAAACCACAACTTTTAGGAAATCCTGTCAAAGGAAAGTTCCAGGTACTTCATTAATTTCCGAGAGCATTTTTTCAGATATGGTGCTTCCCTTTACACCAAATAAAATGTCTTTGGAGAGAAGTGTCATGGTTTAACCCCATCTGGCAACTAAGACCACTCAATTGCTCGCTCATTTCTTCCCACCCCCTTCCCCACAGTGGAATGGGGAGAAGAGTTAGAAAAATAATGAAAACTCGCCGGTTGATATAAAGACAGTTTAATAAGTAAAGCAAAAGCCACACAGGCAAGCAAAGCAAAACAAGGAACTCATTTGCCACTTGCAGGCAGGTGTTCAGCCAGGAAAGCAGGGGTCCATCATGCGTAACAATTACTTGGGAAGACAAACACCGTATATGTCCCCCCATTCTTCTTCTTCTTCCTCCAGCATTATATGCTGAGTATGACATCATATGGTATGGAATTTTCCTTTTGTCAGTTGGGATCATCTATCCCGGCTGTGTCCTCTCCCAGCTTCTTGTGCAGCCCCAGCCTTCTTGCTGGCAGGGTGTTGTGAGGAGCAAAAAGGGCCTTGGTTGTTTAGCAACAGCTAAAAACATTAGTGTGATATCAACATTATTCTCGTCCTAAATCCAAAACATAGCACTATACCAGCTGCTAGTAAGAAAGTTAACTCTATCCCAG